>OZ025189.1:782500-805000 GCA_964019065.1 Catostylus mosaicus | reverse complement strand
CGCCAGCGATGTACAAGATGCACGCACACGGCGAATAGAATATGTATTATCTTCATGGCATACACGATGTTTGTCTTGTTAACAATATGCAAGATATTTAAAATGTACACGATACTCAAGATGTACACGAAACGAACACTGTATATCATAGACACTATATCATTGACTACTGGATTGCTTGATTGAGTTGGTACGTTGCAGTGAGGGGTTGTCGGAAGCCAAACATAAAGGGTTTATGCAAAAAATTATAATATTTCCCAAATCTCACCTCAGAAGCAATTTCAATCTCTTCCATCTCTGGCTCGGGTGCAAATCGGACATTTTTCTCTTCTCTTTGAGCCTGCAAAAACCAAATAATCAATCTTTAACCAAGTCAATGCTCCATTTTCTTTCGACATTCTTTTCCCCTTGTTTCAATTTTACTCAGTTTCACAGCTTCATATAAATTTAATTTGCTACATACAATTTGTAATTGTACTTTAACAACAATTAAATAAACTACAAGACAATATAACAGAAAATGAATACATCGATACGGAAAATTATTACAATATACAAATACAAAGTAACGAGATATTGAGGCGATGGCCGAGTTAAGGGGATATTTATAAATTTCATCCTAGATATTGAAGCTCATGGTGAAGACGAAGCCTGATTAAAAACGTAAAGAATATTTTGTCAATTATTATTTTAGAAAACAGGCCGTTCAACAAAAACTATTTATGTAGACTATCCAAAAACATATTCAAGCATTTAGTATACACTGATTTAAGATGTTTTCATTTCGCTCCACACTGTTATGATTCAAGATTGTAAACGTTATTAATGTTTAACCTAGGCCATTGTGATGATAAGATTGAAGAATATATGCATCGCTGCAAGGGCACCGGAGTGGAGGTTATCATAGTTCATTGCTTTTAAAAGTAAAATCCGAAGAGGGAAGAAAAACGTTGCTTGGGTTCTTGGGTTCTAAGATCTTTAACAAACTTCCCAACAAAATGGTTGAGTCATCGATCGTCAAATTCATGACTGCATGCAAAGATTTTAACTTTGACTTTGAGCTTTTAGTTTTTTCTTCGAACTTGATTTGTGTTGAAGCTTTTAATTTGTACATAATATGATGTTATTTCTTTTTAGCAAACAAGACTTTTCTTGGTAGAAGCAAATCCATTTTGCTGAACAAGCTAACTTTTATAAAAACTATTATTGTTGTTACCATTATCAATGTTTCTGTAAGATCTCAAATAATATTGGTCTCGCAAGGAAAACAGTTAAATCAACTGACGCGATATTTATTTATTTATCTATTTATTTATTCATTTATTTATTTATTAATTCTGCAGAAGTAGTGGTGGACAAGTTGTGGTGCCCCCTCCCCCCACAATAATCTAGAAGACAATAGTCTTTTGTTCTAAAACAATGAAAAGGTATGACCTTATCTTGTAAATACGAAAGGCTTGTCCGTCCCTAATATTAAGCATAGTGTACGCCACTTTGCAGAAGCCCCTTTGCTGGGCCGAAGAATTATTTATTAATCACAATTCTGCCTCATTTGTTTAGTGTTCCTGTCGTTTTGTGTTATTCCTAATATTTTTTATTTTCAACTATCATCAGCGTCGAAATTACACAACGATACAAAAAATAAGCTGGCTAGAACGTTTTGTGCTACAATTAACCTTAAACTACTCCTATGCATATGCTTAAACTTATCCTAATTAATTAATCCAATGAAAATGACACTAAGTGAAACATAGCAGCATCATTTGGCGAAAAGTCCTGTTTATCGACTACCCAGCATAGCTGAGGTGGCCGCAGGAGCGACTCGTTGTATTGTGACAAAACTGATGCCGTGTTGACTGGTCAGAACCGCCGTTGAACCTAGGTTTATGTTGCTAAAACATTACCTGCAATGCATTCTCGATTGCATCTTCATCTGTTATTTCTCTTAATACCACAAGTGTGACGTCATTTCCAGCATTCTTCAAAGTGATCACAGCCTCGTTATGGCTCATTTCTGACACATCAACCTCGTTTACCTAGTAATGCAAATGACTTTGATCAATTCCATTGTCCCTTCATTCTACAAAACATCTATTCCCTAGATCTTAACGATAACAACGTTGAATATCAAGATATTCATACAGTTTGGAATATCTGCTATAAATCACGGAGCCGTGTACCAAAAAGTAGTTTAAAATATTATCTAAAATATCAAATCTCTTAAAAATTAAGAATGCATATTCTTAAGGAAGACGCAAGTCGAAACGTTTAAAAAGTCGAAGTTTTTCTCTGAGTGTCTATGAATTTACAATATATATTCTATACTGTAATCTATACTATAGTCTATACTTTACTCTATACCCTATACTGTATACTCTATACTATATTCTAAGAGAGCCCCGTAGAAGGTCCATAATTAGCCAAATTGACAGTCCTCGTTGGCTGTCACGACCCCCCCCCCTATAGGCGATTAAAGACGGATAAAATCTACAACAAAATTTATAACAATATTGAAGGAACAAACAGAAAGCAGGCATTTTAACTGTAGGAGCCAAACTCACGGTATTGTGAGGATGGCATCCTTGGGCAAGGCTTTAACACTAAATTGTGGCTTTTGCTACCCAGGGGTATGAATGTCTATCTGGCCCGTAGTTATGATTGCTCTCTCTGGCAGCATCGTGGTATATGCGATCACGCATAGCGAATGGGACAAAGTGTAAAATCGGTAGAGTAGCTCCAGGCTAGAGACTGTAGACCACAAATTTGTAACTTTATTCTACTTTCTTGCCTATCACAACGTTACATTAATTCATTAATTCAAATTTGAAATATCCAACTGCAAAAACTATGCTATGTACGAAAATTTTCAAATAAATTCGTCGTACCATCAAGTAATTATAATAATCATAACAAGAGAAATACTTCCCACAAATTTTAAGACATTATTACCTTGACGATTTTGTCTCCAACTTGTAACAGTCCATCTCTGGCAGCTGGTCCACCTTCTGAGATTTTTGAAATGAAGATCCCCTGAATATTAAAAAACAAATGATGTTTTAATAAGAAGCAAAAATTTGCATTAAAGTTGCAATTAATCCTCGAGAAAGCCCCCTAAATGCTTATCCACTTGGGTGTGTTTTCGATAAGGGCTAATGGGAAGCTACTGAATCATAGACGGGGGTGTATGATTTCAATTTTAACGTTAAAAACCTCCTTTTTGAGTGACGTTTTCAAAGTTCTTTTTTTTGCAAATTAACAAAATAATAAACAATAGGCAGGTCGGATGTTATTTAATGACCTGTATTATTGATTAGAATCAATTATTGAAACTGTATTAACAAGATAAGAAAAGCATAAAATCAGACCTCTTCGTCATCTTTGTATGGTGCAGTTCCTTTCCCCCCTGCAATATTTATACCAAGGCTTTGACCATCACGAACTATTACTGTGCTTATCTACAAGAAAAGAATTAAGATGAAAATCAACGTATTAAATTTTAATCAATCTTTACTACTTTAATCCACTTTAATGCATCTTTAATGCATCTTTAATGCAATTTTAGTGCAATTTTAGTAGATTTTCAATGCATCTTTAATGACACAAAATAAACATAAAGGTAAAGGATGGAAAACAGCTTTAATTCTTTAATTTTCAGATGCGTAAAAATGTAGATTAGATAGAATCGATTAAATATAATTAAAGTTAGTATTATCAGCATTATCTCCCTCAATTGTCATTGTCATTTTTATCTTTGTTGTCATTTTCATTGTCTTCATCGACGCCCTCGGTGTCATCCTTAACGTCATCATCGATCATATTAATAGTCGCTATCGGCATCGTTTTAATCATCATTACAATCTTAATCGGGCATCGTCATGATTAATATCAACTTTAATAATAACTACTATATCTTCTACTACGCTCGCACAAATGAGTGGAATCTATATACCAAATAGAGAGGTTTGCAGTTCTTCAGGATCAATACTCTAGAGAGGTCCTTATATTTATGCCCGGGGCCATTTAATAGTTTGAAGACATTTATTTTGTCGTGTTGGTTTTCACCTCATATGGTGCTAAGTTGTTTTCTACATTTATAACATATTCCACTAGCCTGTACTTCACACTATTTTGCGTTTTAAATTCCTGACTATTGAGACAGAAATCCTGCTCTATCGTCCAAAAATAACCGCATTGAAACTGCTACAAAGTGAACACGGAAGATGATACTGGAGTTTTTAAGACTTCAACTCTTATGTCTTTTAAAGCAGTGATTTTAATCGAACTCTCCACATGAACCTGATATTCATCAAAGACTGCGCACTACAAATCATTTGCAACTGCCATACGTAACGATGATATATGGCACAAATAAAGTAAATGTACATTTATGATCCTCACTTCCATATATGTTACAATGTAGTGCACTGTGCCTAAATGCATCCTTGCATTCTAGCGGTACCCTTAAACAATAACTGCAATCTTGCACCATAAGCCTTGCCATAACCGCCGTTAGCTACCGTGGCCAAGGAGGTGTCCAAGGCTAATGTGCCCAAAAAGTAGGCCTGTCACTCTATCGGTACCGAAAAGCTGGCAAATTAGGCGACAAGACATCCAAACAATGCCAAAAGTTCTTCAATGCTGAAGAAAAATTCATTCAGGCTTCATGCTCCTAATCCCCTGTGGCATTGACGATTGCAATCCTCTCTCGCATGACCTGACTAACTGAATTCAAATGTATTTTTACCTCTTCGTAGACTTTTGTGATTGTTTTTTGTTCTGTGATTACACCCCTATCTCCGTCCAATTTATCTTCATTTTCCCCTCCTTCTTCTTCTTCTTCTTCTTCTGCAAAAGCGTTTATGGGTTGCGTTCGTAAATTCAGTCGGTTTTTCAGATCAGAGGGTCGTGGTGTGTCCCTCCTGCCAAGCTTCCCTTTTGTATCTAAACAAGACAAAACAATGAAAGAAAACAGTCTTCATAAAAAAATAAAGTTAAACAGAGGTATTTGCAGGGCATGATTACTTGAAAGGATGTTGCAAGCCGTGATAAAAGAGGGATTAAGAACTGATAAATTCAATAGCAAAGGACAGGAAAAGTTGGGATAAGGTGCGAGAAATAGTTTGCAAAGCAGCAGAAGCAAAAACGACACGAACATTTCGAGAAATGATGAAAAGCACTTTCGAGTGACTGAGGCCTTCCTCTTTATACTTCTCTATTATTATCATATTATTAAACATTTTATACTGTGAATGCGTGATTGTATTTAATGATATATAAATATATGAACTCAACAGCTAGCATTATCTGTTTATGTATATGCATAGTTGAATAATAAGAGGGCGGAGGCAAATCAAACGACGAAAGCTTGGCATACTCAGGCCATTTGAACTTATGTTCTTAACAAAGTGTTTATATGATGTCTGATGAAAACTTGGGTTTGAAAGGGATCCGTGTGCAACAATTTGTCGTTTTATTTGTCTCAGTCTGCTTCTACGGATTCAGTTATTAGTTGCAGTTACAGTATCAGGTTTTTTGTACATGCATATGTATATGCAACAATTAGACTTTTCTTCTCAAACTGTTAAGTTGTTAATCTTGTGGTACTATCATGGCTACTGCTTGTAAGTTGATAAGATGTACAGTGAAGGAGTCTGAAATAAACTCAAAGATGCAAGAAAAAAGATTGGATTGATATGATGGAAGGAGAGTGATGGAGATGAAGGTTCGCAGATACAGAAGGAAGAGGTGGTCAAATATATAAATGGAAAGACAAAGAAGAAGAAGATTTGCGAAGTATGTTAATGAGAGGTAAAAATGAATGGAATGGACTAGCGAGGAACAGCGACCTCATAGGAAGATGTGAAAAGCTGATGATGATTGAGAAGAAGAAGAAGAAGAAGAAGGAGAAGAAGAAGAAGAATGAGAAGAAGAAGAAGAGGAAGGAGAAGAAGAATGAGAAGAAGAAGAAGAAGAGGAAGAAGAAGAATGAGAAGAAAAAGAAGAGGAATGAGAAGAAGAATGAGAAGAAGAAGTAGAAGAAGAAGAAAGAGGAGAAGAAGTAAAAGAATTCTTGGTTATTGCTATTTTTGTTGGGTGAATTACGTGTTTGCATACACCTTGACATACTGTTATTTGCAGAACAAGACACTGTAGATCGCTACTCAAAGTAAAACAATTTTCATCTAGGTTTTTATCATTTGGTACTTAGCTACATTGCTTTGTTAAATCATACAAAAATTAAGCCATGCATGACCAAACTTCGGTTGCAATACCATCGTCTCCTCCACAGCAATTACATGCTATCGTTCACTACTTTATACTAGTGTGCTAATATGCAAATACGCTCGGCCGAACAAAGAAACAATGGAAAGACAAAGACCCTCGTGAAATATAGTTTGTAAATTTAACTCCTTCTAGGCGAGTCCGCCAAACACATCAGAAATCTTTTCTCTAGCTTCATAGCCAGGTCTACTTTTGACATTTGGTATTAAGTTTTCTCGGATTGCACCTTCTGCTTTGATTAAGTATAATACGTGCATACGTAAGTTAAGTAGTTGTGGTACACAGGCAGTTATTAGCCAGGGGCTATCCCACCGACATCACTTTCTCCCCCGTTTGCTATGCGTAGGCGCATACAGCAGGGTGCAGCCACAGACGGCGCTCATAATGCGGACCAACTACCTATTGATAGCCCCTGGGTAGAAAGAGGCACAATTGCGTGTCAACACCTTGCCCAAAGGCGCTATCCTCATAAAAAGTAGGGGCGAGGATTTGAACCGATGAAGTCCTAAACCTTAACCATTACATTACGTAGGCCAAGTAATATCTGAACCATGAATGTCCAGATTAATGTACACACTTACCCATAGCTTCTTCTTCTGATTTCACGCCAATTTCAATAACTTCATTACTAAATTTTGTTTGAACTATTCGTGTAAAAGTTCTAGTAGGTAATTCTTCTACTTCGTCGTTTTCTTCTTCGTCTTCGGGTGTGGCAAACTTCACCTGATGCTCGGAACCAGTCTGTTGGAAAAAAACACCGATGAATTAGACTTTTGCACCGAACCCGAAACTGCCTCAATGCTTATCTTTTTATCATTTTGTTTGGCAAATTTCACTCTGTTTTCGCTTATAAAGGTTAATATCAGAAAATACATGTAACAGGATATTTCACACAGGATATTAGGCACAAGCAACGAAAGAGTCGGAAGGAATATTTGGCCCATTGGCCTTCAGTGAGAATTGGTTATTCTTTGGAAGGGAGAGAATAATCCCTTCAATATCTGGATTAACCTGCTTTTAAACATTAGTGATGATTCTCTGCTCCTCATCATCGATTCCTGTACCCCCTTGCAATCCGAGCAGATGTTTTAAATGTTACTGTACAGCTGTATAACCATCGGGGGTGACAGAATTAAGCAAAGGTATCCGTCATTTTCCTTATTCTGTTTGGTTTTATTGCACTTATCATAACTTTAAAGAAGCTCCGTATGCTGGGGTTAAACGTCATCAATCTCCAATTATTACAATTGTATTTCTCTTGGTGCGCCTTGGCTTTTCTGTTGATTAATTTACTTATGTGCATTGTCGCAATTGTTCTACAGAGCAACACTGTTCTCAAAAAACGACTGGATCCAGCAACCTATTGTTTTCGAATCCAACTTTATGAAGCCAGTTCGGCGCCATATTGGTAGGACCCAAACAAAATACAACAGCGAACACGTGAAAAAATATACTCAATAAAGTACAAGTATATCGAAAACATACCATCCAAAAAGTATAAAACCTGTTAAATGGCATTTGATAATCCATGCCGAGTGGCTTGCCATTGACTTTACACTAGGACCTGCAGCTTTATGGGTCCTAGTAAGATGGCCGCCATCGAAATTTTTTGGCTTCACTTTTCAAACAATAGAATCTCGATCCAGTCTTTTTTTTGAGATCAGTGCAGAGCAATTACTAGGCCGGCTGTGATTTTTTTTGACTTACTAATTCAAAGGCAATCTGTCTCGATTTTGATTGGTTCAAAGAACAAAAGACATATAATTATTCCCATCCCAAGCCCAATACAATGTACTGCTTTGAACAAACCAGGTCCAAATCTGTTGTCTTTATAACATCCCTTCGTTATATGAATAGATTTACGGAAGGGCGTAAATGAAATATTCAACCTCTTCCCTCTATTAGCACTATGTCGTAACTACACGTAAAGGTGAATATCGTAACAATCGTAACAAAACAGTCAATGGTTACAACAGTTACATTGGCGTAAATCTTGCAACATTACAAAAAATTCAAAGGGTACTAGGAAGAGTCAAGAAGTCTTTTTCTTTAAACCAACTAACCAACAGAAAGAAGTTTTGCCTTTAGCTTCTTTCGAAGTATGTAATTTTCTACACAGGAACAATGCCATTGGATGCAAAAAGACAATGTCTACCCCTAACCTTAACTAGTAACCGATCCAGAGCTTAGTGGGGGGGGGGGCATTGAATCTCCAAATAATATAGAGCAACATTATGAATTTCTCGTACATTTCAAATTGCAAGAACGTAGAGCGCTGAAACCCAAAATCCAGTGCATACTCAGGGTGGACAGACATTTGATAGACTGTGAAAACACCGTCAAAAATTTACTAAAATGGCTCAGAAATAGCTGTATATCTTAATCAACTGCTTTTTGATTATGGCTTGCGGTTGATTTGTAGATAATACCACTATGAGAAAATCTAATACGAAAAATGTGTTGCCATCATTTCGGCACGGTTTGATCTCGAGATTATCTTTAGATAAGCATTGGTTATTCTCACTCCAAACTTAGTCTTTTGCTAAAATGAAAAGGTGCTTTTCTTTCACATGGGACATCTCATTTACTATTCCCTGTTTCATTTCTCACGACTAGCTCGTGAAAGCAGTGGCGGCTTAGGGAGGCCAGGGGGGCCAGGGGGGAATGGCCCCAGGCACCGCGCTTTTAGTAGCCAAGAAGGGGCCCCGCATTTAAGAATTCTATAAAAAATTCCTTTATTAGGAAAATACAAGTCAAGATCTTGAGTGATAAAAAGTTTAGCGAAAAGAACTTGAAGAATAATCTTGGCTAACGAAAAAACGTTCAAACAAGGGCCCCGCAGCCCCTAATACCGCCACCGCGTGGAGCTTGCTCATCTAAATATAACGACAAATTATACTTGCAATGAAACCGCCACTGTCAAACCATCCTTGAGGTCCCCCTCATTTCACAGTACAATTCGAAATTAAGCCTCCCTCTTTTCAGAGCATACAAATATGCCCCACGTAGTGCTCTGTACGCCCTGAAACCCTAGGTGATAACTATTCCAATACATTTAAACCAAATGCAATCGGTCGAATTGAAAATCAAGACCCAATCTTCAAAAATCTACCCAAATAAAACGTTGTTCAAGCAAGCACTGTTTTTATCATTAACATTTTTCTTTATCTTAAATCTCGTGGGATATTCCTGTAATATTTTAGTTCAACAACGGCCTCATTTTGAACACTTTTAAAAATTCTACTCTGTTATAATGTGCTTAGACTCTAAGGTAGAGACGCAAGCAATGTTGGTTCACATTTGCCTTTGGCTTTTGTCAGTAATGCAGAAGTTTTACAAGATCATCGTTGTTTGGTCCATTCATGTTTTGACGGAATGCAAGCATGCTATTGGTCAGTAGGGCTTGGGTTAGTATTCCCCCTATTGCCTAAAAGCCAAAGACCACTTTAATCAAAATAATCCTTTATTTTGCCAATCAGATAATTCGCATGCAGCTAATCATAATAGACCTTGTAAAACTTCTGCAAGATTCGTTTTTGTCGACAGCAAGGCAGGCAGCGTAGCTACTTAAGTCTCTGCGAAGGAGCTGTTTAAATCAACCACTGCCAAAAGTCATTGAAGCACCTATGAAAAGTCATGCTTAACTGATTGCATTGTGGTTTCCGGCCGAATAACGCTGGTATCGCCCCCTTCTCACAATAAAAGAATGTTGATTGAAAAGAGCAATACTTAAACATTTGTTGGAAATGTTTAATAAACAAAGGTTGATTTCAGTTAAAAACGGGAACATAGTGGTTACAACAAGAATACAAAAATAGTGGTTAGTATTTCAAAACTCTTGGTAGGAATTGGATGCAAGTTTGCTAGTATGCCTTTGGTTTGGGTTGGAGGGGCCTGACTACATCCTGGGTATCTAAAAATTTGGTTACTGTTTTGAAAAACACAACTGCTCGCCATGTCGCGTCAGGATTTGTATTCTTAGCAACGGGAAGCCTCCAAATGTGTGAGAATCCAGGAGGATTTCAAAAAGCTTCAAGAAATAAAGGAAACATGATATTTGCATATGTGTCTGGTCATATAAATGAGGTAATGAGAAAAACTGGGTCATTCTTTTAAAATTGATTTTTCCCTTCAATGGGTTTTAGCGTATTGGATTAAGAGGACAAAAAAGTTATTAAAAACGAGATTCTATGACATGGTGTTGGGTATTGTTGAACTTAACTCTAAAGTTTGCTGTGAAACGCTCATTTTGTTTGGCAAAAAGAAATGATGAGTTTACTGAGCGAGTTGCTCAACCTTGCTTAGTGGGTGGATTGATACGTACTCAGTCCTGCTCAAATTTATTCCTGTTCAACCTAGTCGTTTTTTAACCGTGATGAAGGAGCCATTATACTTATATTGCTCAAAAGAAATGCTAATTAAATGCAATGTTCTTTTATTCTCTTGCTTAACGTTGCTCAGTCTTAGTTCTGCTTAATATAGGTCGTGTCTGGTACCGAATAGAATTTCATAAATATCTCGGGCCAATAAATGTTTCTTTTACTCAAAAGTGTTGCTGAGTCCGAGTTCGTTGTTTAACCTTGCTTCGTCCTGCTTAAACTTGCTCAATCTTCTATGGCTGTGGGCAATTTTTTGAAAAAAAATAGTCCCTTTGCCAAAGTGTTGTTGAGAACTGTTAAGATCGATTGCTCACTAGTTGAGTCTTTCTTAGTTCTTAGCTTGACTCAATCGATATAAGTTAAATCGCAATAAAAATGATAGTGCACAGCTTAACACTGAACATTTTTGTGCCAAGCCTCGTTGGAACAATAAATGTTGAGTTTATTATCCCTTTGTTGAATCTTGCTCAGTCTTGTTCCAACTTGCCTAATAATTTTTGATCGCTTTCAGCATGTTGAAATAACCCTTTGACATTTCTCTTGTTCTTAGATGCTAAAAAACATATTGAGTCCGCGTCTCGAATTGTTTGGCCTTGCTTAATCTTCCTTAACTGTACTCAGGTACATCTGGCTGTCGTGAGAATGAAAATGAGCAGA
This sequence comes from Catostylus mosaicus, assembly GCA_964019065.1. Lineage (NCBI taxonomy): Eukaryota > Metazoa > Cnidaria > Scyphozoa > Rhizostomeae > Catostylidae > Catostylus > Catostylus mosaicus. The sequence goes on along the minus strand of OZ025189.1, from coordinate 793,682 downwards.
TTTGAGCTTGTTTCTAACGTGCTAAGACTTGGTCAACATTGCTCGTAAATACTCAGCAAAGTCTGGTAGCGATGAAATCTAAACTGAGCAAAGTTGAGCTCCTTTGTTCGCGTAATGTATCGTTCTTATTATTGCTCAACTTTACTCGTTCATGTTGGTTGCAATCAATCAACTTTGTTGAGAAAGAAAGCTTTTACATTTTCAGTGTTGTTGAGGAAATAATCAATTTGTTTGGATCCTAGATACATTACATGTTTTATCATAAAATGTTAGGAAAGTTATAGAAAAGTTAGAAAAAAGTTAAAAAAACTCAGTAGCGAGTTTCTTTAGCCTCCTTAGAGAGTGTGTACCTAGTTTGTAGAAAATTCCTTTTTAGAACAGCTACATTGCAACTCAAAGCTCAGTTGTATCAACAATTTCTTTGTTCACAAAAAATACTTTAATTGCTTAACAAGGATATCAAGTGCTAATTCTTTCATTTTCGGTAAGAAAGTTTAAAAATAGTTCTACCACAGCTAAAATACCCATCCTATAATGCAGGACCCTATTTCCCTTGTACACTCAACCCATTCGATATAGCTATTAATTATTTATAATAATGAACAAAGTCTGCAATTTGCTGGGTCATGTATCCTACATTATGCAAAACATTTTTAACACTGTATAGTATTACGGATGTTTTCGACGCTGCTAATGATCGATTTAAAACGTGTTACTAAGACATAATTTTTTCGCCTTTTACAAACGAAGATATCATATACTTTCTGATGCTTAAGTAACACATTCGAAATATCTACTTGTAAAAACAAGCTGAAGTTTAACGTACGAGTAGAACGGCGCTTTAAAAGAAACTCATCTCTGGTAAAATCATCAATCAAAATTAATATCTACCTCTTTCGGTTCTTTTCCTTCCACGTCAGATTCGTTTTCTTCGCTGTCTTCTTTCGCACCCAAATTCGCAAGTATTTCTCTCGCTTTCTGCTCGTCACCTTGCACAATTCGTTTTCCTTTGGTAAAATGCGGTGTGTCTTTCCTCTGTAACCGGAACTCTGTGTTGTCAGGCTTCTCCTCCGCGAGGTCAAAACTTACAAATCCAACGCGTCCGGCGCCCTCTTCGTCCTCGCTTCCATCACCAGCCTCTTTGTCAGATTCTTGATCGCTTGCACCTTCGTGTTTTCCGGCCTCCTGCCAAACGTGAATTGGGCAGAAAATATTAAAAAAGATTATTGTGGACCCTGCATAGGTTCTTACCATGTTTATCTAGATATTGAATACAATCACATATAAACTTAATTTACTGTAAATAAGACTACATAGCTTGATTTATTGATGTATTTATTAAGTTGCATGCAAAATCAAAATAATTGTTCCTTTAATGGGATATGGGGAGCCAGCCAATAATAAAATCTTTAATTCTTGATCTAATTGGTTGGCCTTTCTTGTTGCATGTTGCAAAGTATCAAAACCAGTTCAAAGCCAAACAAAAAACATTGACTGACTCTCCCCAGATCTACAAAAGGCGGCGCGTATCATGTTAGAACATTTTTTGAACAAACATTGTTTGAAAGGGGAAAGACGGGGAACAATCAATTTATGAATAAATGAGTAAACAAATAAATGAATAGATAAATCAACCAATCAATCAACCAATCAATCACCCAATCAATTAACCAATCAATCAATCAATCAATAAATCGATCAATCCAAAAATCAACCAATCAACCAATCAAACAGTCAATCAATCATTAAATCATTAAAGCGATCATTGCATCAATCAATCAATCAATCAATCAATCAATAAATCAATCAATCAATCAATTAATCGATCAATCAACCAATCATTCAATCATCAATCAATCGATAAATCAATCAATCATCAATCAATCAACCAATCAATCAATTAAGCAATTAATCAATCAATCAACCAATCAATCAATCAATCAATCATTTAATCATACAGACCTGTTGTTCTTCTGAATCGATAATTAGAGCTGCCTCGTTCGTAAATCCAACCACAGCTCCTTCCCGGTGGCTTCTTTCATATTGATGTATTCTTTCTTTTAATCCATGTTGATCCTCTTTTTCGCTTTCCTGAAGGGGAGGCCGATACAAATTTCATTTTTCAATTCATTGGTTGTCTTTTTCATCTTACTTATAGACGGAAACCCCAGTCAGTTAAGGCTGCTTTTCAGCGCTTATGGCAAAAATATACAATTCAAAACATTTGAAATAAATATCTTATTACTACACAATTCAAACAAAAGTAAATCACCTAATTACATACCTAAAATATAATCAAATTAAATACTTAAAAATTGATGCTTGAAAAAAAAGCTTTGTTCGAGGATACCTTCTTAACCTTGGACTTAGGGTGCTTTAAAAATGCGCAAAACGATATAAAATCGATTTGGTACAAGAATGCAAATATCTACATGGCATTTTGATGAATAAAAATATAACATTTCCTTTACATTACAAAATTCTAGTAATTTGGGGAACCAAGTACTCTTGTATTGAAATAACGAAGCACATGTAAGCGTTGGGGCTTCCTAAGAGGGATGAAGGCATATCAAAAAATCCTAGCCCCAGGTTAGCACATTCATTTGAAATTGCAAACAACAACTAGCTTTAACTTAAAACCCAAATAAATTTTCGCTTTTCAGGGGGTAGCATAGTCAAATAAGTTCGGTGAAAGCATAAACTATTATAGAAAACTGCTGTCAGAACATCTACTATATTTCGTACTTTACCCCCTCTAAAATTGATCTTTTTCGGTGTTTGCCTTTGGGCCATATGGCCCGTCTGGGGGGTGAAAGGGTTGAAAAAAGCCATTTGAGTGGGAACTTACATCAAAACTTGAAGATCTTGTTTTTTGCAGTAGTAACTTGGGGTGCCGTGCTTTGAGATCTCTTGGGAATGGGGTCAGTTGTCTTTGAAGGTGGCTCTGCGGAGGAAAAGAAAACGAAGTGAATGCAAAACGAAGGCGCATTTTGAGATCATCCCATTCGAATGCTGCATGGGATGACCAGTTTATATGTTTAACATGTTGACAGGATGGTGTGTTTAGCTGCAAAACATCATAATAATGATAATAATAACAATTGAAAGAGGGCCCTCTATCTAAAAAACGATTACAATAATTAATTTAATAACTTTTATAAAAAGAATAGTAAATTGGTAAAAAGACTGTTCACTTTTGTAAGCATGAATTTAGTTTTTATCCAGCCACATAAACTTCGTTTAGTTTCTGGCAATAATTTTGATGGGTGCTTACAGACGGTGATTTTTTCGTTTCATTTTCAGTAACGATTTCAAATTTCCCCTCTCATTGATGATTTAAATTCACATGGGATACCCACTTTCGTTTCTGTGACTCTGTGGCAAATCTTATGGGTTGGAACGTTTCATGATACTGAAATATTTGGAAGCATGCTCACCTCACCAGGGTCATCAATATCTTCAAATTGAACTGACATTGGACGTGGAGATGACCAGTTTTTGTCATCAGCGTTATCATAAACTTCACCAAGGAATTTTTCTAAAAAGAGTGAATGAAAAATCGTCAAATGTCACAGAAAAATTAAAGAAAGTTCTACAGAATGACTTTGTGAACAGAATGAGGATAATTTGACGGGGTTTGGCAAATTTGTTTCCTTATTCTTTGACGGGAATCGGGCCAGCACAAGAAAGGGTTTTTGGCTTCCATTTTGATAAAAACTAAATCTGGCTGTTCTAGTACCCTTGGATGATCAGCCCTTTTATTGTTAAATTAAACTTCCAATGAAAAATGCCATTCATTTAGAATTGGCTGGAAAGTTGTTTTAAATCGTCCAGTATTTTAAGTTATGGACAGGGGTTTTACATTAAACTGTCATATCCTAGCAAAAAAGGTTTGTTGAACTTGAGCAATAAAAAAAAATCGATCCTTTGGAAAAAATTATAATTTTATTAATTGCATGAAAGTAGTTTTCTTTCAACAAGGAACCAGTGCCAATGAAGTAGTTGATCAACTATTTCACCCCCGGTGATTATGTGGTTATACAGTAGCATTAAAGGCATTTGCTAAGATTGCAAGGGGGTACAAAAATAATAAAATTGTAGCAGAGAATCTTGCTGAATGTTTGAGCAGACGTATCCAGAAACTGAATGAACGTAATTTTCTTTCAACAAGGATTCAGGGTCAATAAAGTAATTGATCAACCATTTCACCCCCAGTGATTATGTGGTTATACAGTAGCATTAAAGGCATTTGCTTAGATTGCAAGGGGGTACAAAAATGATAATGGTGGAGCAAAGAATCTTTATGACCAGACGTATCCATGAATTGGCAGGGTTAGTCTCCTCCTTGTAGGAAATCTTCTAAGAATTTAACTCTCGTTGAATGTCATGGGACTGGTTTTGGTTTTTGGAAGATGAACAGGGGTTGAGCAAATGCAACAAAGTTGAGTTATAATAGTGGCTATATTTGCAGTCAAATATGGGCTTTACATTTACCTGCAAAGGGTAACATATTTCTCATCAGCGCAAAAACATAATCGACACATGGGAACTAGGTTTTCAGGAATTTTAGGATCTGACAGAAGATATCTGCAAGGTTTATTGAAAAGAAATGAAAACTTGTTTTGTCACGCGATTAAAGAATTCATTTTATGCAGCAATGTAAAGTACGATTGACGCCAAGAAGAACTAGTGGCCCTTATTATTCATATTTTATATGTTTTGCTTATAGAGCCAGTGCATCTCTTTTAAACAAAGCTTTGCCTTGCATAGTTCAATCTGTCGATCTATCAACAAGAGCAAGACAGGTGATTTCAATAGCATTCTGTGTCCTTCCTGCATCCTTAATTCTCGAAATCAGGGGACATCTGATGTGAGATGAACTTTTCTTACCTTGATGTAGATATGTTAAATATTAAGCAGCATATACAGTTGTGACCAGATCCCTAAGTGTCCTTTCCCGCTGTATATGGTGCAAGCAAAGTACGTTGTAGCTTTTTTACTTTTTCAAATGATGTATAAAAAGGGCAGGACAAAATAATTTCCAGAATTTCCCTGAAGACTTTCCACAGTTTAGCTAAATATCAAGAGACTTTCAGGACCTAAGTATGTTTTAACGCTCTTCAAACTAGTCAAGAAGGCTTACCAAGGCTGTCAGCTCTTTGCTGAACTTGCGGAAACAGGAAACATGTGAGTACTTGTTCATCAGTGTTCTCTAGTTCTTCAACTTGTAACTTCAAAATTGATTGTGACTGCAGGGGAAACAATGATCAGTGATTTAAACGATCAGTCAGTCAAACGATGAATCAATGAATCAACACACCATTGAATCAGTTTATCAAACAATTAACATATAAACCCATTCACTAATTAATCAATGATTTATGCAATCAGGTAACAAAAGATCAATCAAGTAAGCCGTTTGAAATCAAGAGTCAAAACTGTAAAAAACAGTAACAAAGGTGAAAAAGTTTACAAGAAGGCAAGGAGACATCAAAGAGATATCAAACCTGATTGGAGGACAACCACAGGGCTTTCAGAGGTAAACTTGAAACTGTTACCGGTAAACTAGGTAACCTAAAAAAAGAGAAAAGAAAACATTGGCAATATTAGTGTTCACGATGCAGCAACTACATTGAGAAACAGACGCTGGAAAAATTGTTATGAAAATTGTATCGCCCTTTAATGCAATTTAAAGTTAATTATAAGGCTAATACCTACTACAACCCTGTCAATTCTAACTTTCAAGTCTAGTACCATCGTGGAAATGTATAAAACCATGTAACTGGAGCAACGAAATATCAAGCAATATAATCTATTACACATAATATTGTCTTCTCCTTCGAAATAATAAAGAACTTTCCGTGCGAAGCTGGTTTTGATATGCTGAATAGTTGTGTGCAAGAAAATTTTATACATGCATTAACAGAATCCACGAATTCAATTTATTCTGGGTAAAGGGCTTCATTACCAATGCAGTCTCCTTTAAACGGAAAAAAAACACTCTTTCTTTTAAAAAGGAACTTGATTGTTATTAAGTATTTATAGATTTTTACAGTCTTTTATAGTTCATGTAAGTTTGATTATCTTAATTTAAAAGTTTTAGTTTCAGCAGGACCCTTGTTGATAGCAGTAACATTTTTTACTGAAAAGGTTATCCTGTATAAATATGGTAAATTATTATTTTTATATTTATCATCATAAATCATCTTTAAAACGATATTTCTATGACAGCCCTGTTACACCTCGGATGCTCAACTTCAACTCTCATCTCAACCCTGTACAAGCGACCCTTTAGAAGATCTTGGGCAGGTTTCTTTACCTGGGTTGCAACAAATTGGGGATTTTGACTCTTCTGTGGCTCCAGCCAGGGCCGGCGATAAAGAATTTTCTACGGGGTTGTCGGGTCCCAAGTTGCCGGAAAAGGATTAAAATACCAGTCATTATCATTCATTTAATCATTTTTGCTGACTATTAAATATGCCGAGAAAGCAGTACAAAATGCTGAATTTGCTGTGTTAGATGCAGTTTCACGCCTCTTGAAGCAACGAATCATAATTACAGTCTTATCATATACGCTTCATATTCCTGCCGCTTAGCTTTGTTCTTTATTCCAATCATTTACATACATCGTCGCAAGCGTTCCTCGACAAACTAGTAAGCAGCCTGCTATTTTGCTCTCTGCTTTACTTGCTTCATTACTTTTATTCTAGTGCCTGTGGCAGCTTTTTGCGGGCTTGTTCTAACCAATGTTTTGTATCAAATGAGCAATCGTTTGTTTAATTATTACCTGTTTCCAGAAAGATCAAGAACAGTCAAGTTGCGGCAGTTTCCAATTTGCCGTGGAATTTTGGATAAGTCATTGTTTCTTGCTGATAACACAGAAAGCTTTGTACAGCTGCCAATCTGGAAATCAAGACAAAATAAAAATCAACAACAAATTTTATGATTGCCAGGGCGTTGGCTTTGGGCATTGCAAGAGACCCACATAAGGAGGGGTGTGGGGTACCATATCCCTTAATATTTTCTCATCGATTAAAAATGTTTCATACATGAAAAAACCGTTCTACAAATCTATAGAATAGGCCTTGCCGTTAATAAGAATCAAATCAAAAAGTATTTGCGTTAAAGAAGAACTCTTACTTGCTACTTTAATTTGTTACACCCAGGCGGCCGAAAATAAAAGATATTATGAAGTCGGTCTGAGTACAGTACACCCCTAACCAAAAAATTAGATGTCTGCCCACTGAATACTACTCATGATAACATTTTGACTTTTTCCACGCGTTTATTTTAAAACAAAGTGGTATATAAGAAATAAGCAATAGTTTCCCATAAAAAGTTAAGAAAGTTTAGAACTGAGTTACTCCAACCTAAGTACTTATGCAGCTTTATTTTGTTTCAAAAATTACTTCGAATTCCTTACAAAATGCCTGTATTAAAATATTTCATGGCTGCACTGGTGAAACAAGGCATTAAAGGCCATATCAATAATAATTTTTGTTTAAAATTTCATCCCTAAAAAGAGTGCATAGTATTGGAAATGCTGAGGGTTAAGGTAGGGAGGGTACATATTGCGGCTGAGGCAGTTCTGAAAAACTAAGTACTGAAATCTTGAGATTGTTAGTAGTCATATAGTACTAAGATCATGTTTAATATTTATAGCAAAACTTGTAATATTAAAAAAGCGGAATGTTAGATTTATGTTCGAATGTCGATTTCGGTTTCGGGGAAAATCATCCAAACACTTTAACTACAATGAAGAAACTGCAAATGCTCAAGTTACTTCCGCAGTCATTCTTAACTAAGATCTTATTCTTGTTTGTTCTTACCAGTCTATTGTATTTAATTTTCTAGATGATTTTAAAACTATTTTTCTTTCTGTTTTATTTTTCGCTGGAGGAAATCTCAGAAAAGGACTGTCTACATCGACCGATCCAAAAGTCGATGAACTAAAAATGAATCCATAAACTGAGGGTCAATCCTCATGGCGTGAAATCAAAACAAAAAATACCGCGAAAGTTCTAATAACCCTCTGGGATGCTTATTTAATTTTCGAGGTCCCAGGGGAAGGCTTTTTGGAGAATAGGTCGTCTTATCATAATAATATACAATTAAGGTTACAAAATCTTTTTTGTGATTGTTGGAAAGAAATTTATGAAAAATAGCAGCTACCAAATGCTAACAAATTTTGCTTTTCTTTTTATGGGCTTAGTCAATGCTAACATCCTGATCTTCATCAGAAGCATAAGTAGGTCTGGAACATCTTCTAGGCCCACATCCTCTTCTTTGGTTGCTTCAGGGATCTAAACAAGTATCCTTGAGAGTTAACAGGGGGGCTCAATAGAGAGGGGCTTATTTCAAGATTTGGGGTAGTGAGGGAGGTTAAAAGAGAAAGCAGGGGTTAATAAAACTTCTGTGGTACGTTACGGTTTTTGTTAGCTGTCAATTCTAAAAATCTGAAAACATTGTTTTTTAAAAGACATACCTCTGCTGGTAAGACAACGAGTTTATTTTCGTCCACGTTCAAATGTGTCAATTTGTGCAATTTGCCAATTGATGAAGGAAGACACTGAGTATAAAAGATAAATGTCTCATTGATGACTTTTATTGGGGGGGGGGCGGGGTACATGAATGGTTCTGGGATACAACCAATGCTCAAGTCTGTGATAATCCAAGTATAAAGCTTCTTTCATCTAACTTGTAACCTTTATATAACCTTTTTGCCAAGCTATTCAACACCTTGCTATAATTATCCACCTCTAAACAAAACTGTGGGGAGGTTTACTCATAAAAAAGGCCTACAAACAGATATGAAGCGAAACCTGAACAGAACTTAAAGCTCATTTGTCACACACAATAAATATTAAATAAGCATTTTTTCATTTCTTCAAGATTAACGACCCAACATCAATAGAAAGAAAGCAATTGGAATAGCATTTAAAAAAGAAAGGAATAATATATTGCAAGAAGAGTGATTTTTACAATGAAATAAATTTACTTACGTCTAACGAGTTATGGGTAAGCATCAATTCCGTCAAAGAAGTTAACCTTTGAAAATAAAACATTAAATAAATAAAAAAAAGATTAAGCAATAAATAAAGGAATATATGAATACATGGTTAAGTGAAACAAAGAGTGAATCAAAGAATGAACAAATAAATAAATAAAAATAAACGAATGAATAAAAATAATAGCAAATTTATTTTAAAATGCATCAGAACCATGACCCCCTTGGGAAGGAAATATCAAGAAATAGCTTTGAGATTTTGTTAATTGATAATGGAATGATAATCAAAATGAAAATGGAAAGGATGCCAATAACAGAATCCAGAACATGCTTGAGATGATATGGTTATAAACTTTAATATAGGATCATCACACAATGATAAGTGGGTTAAAAAAGCTTGAAATAGAAATATGTAGTCTTTTTTAGATGGTTCCCAAACAGCTGTCGAAAATTTTTTGAAACAATGAAGAACCAGTCATGGATTGAAATCCACGTTAGAAAAAGAAAAGGTGCGCATAATAGATCATAAATTTATAAACAGCCTCTTCCTTTAAACCTCTCTTCGTTTATTTATCTAGTTGTTTAGTTAACCATTCATTCAATTATTCAATTATTTATTTATTTATTCATTCATTGATTCATTCATTCATTCATTCATTCATTCATTCATTCATTCATTCATTCATTCATTCATTCATTCATTCATTCATTCATTCATTCATTCAATAATTCGTTAATTAATTAATTCATTAAATTATTCATTCATTCATTTATACATTCATTCATTCAATTATTCATTTATACAATTATTCATTCACTTATTCGTCTATCTATCTTCCTATTTATTTAGTTATCTTTCTGGTCTATCATCCAACACATTTAATAACCCGTGAAAGAAAAAAGTGCTTCAAAGAATACTAAATTGTCCTCCGATTTTGGTTGCAATCCTTCAAAGCATCTATTCTCCAAATGATAAACCAAAAGACATACCCTCCAACGGCAGGCGTCAGTTCATCTAAATCATTGATATCCACTTTTAAAATTGACAGTTTCTTCAATTTTCCTAAAAAATAATTCATGGTCATTCAAAATAGAGAAAAAAAGAAACCAGTTCACAAAATGGGCAAATTGTGCAATTCAAAATTTTCTTGTACCACTCCCTCCCCGCAACCTTCCCCTCCCAATTAAAACAATAAATTTCAAACCAAACTGAAATTTTATTGGATGGCGAAGAAGGCAAATATTGCATTCACTCAGACATCCATTTCTTAATAACTAATGCATTCGTTCCTTCATTGGTCCTTTCATTTATTAATCCACAAAACCATTCATTTTATCAGTAGTTCGTTCCTTTTTTTCATCCATTCACTAACTCACTAACACACTTCCTCACACACCCAAGCACACTAATTAAGTAGCTATTTATTTCATTTATTAATTCATCAATTTAAACATTCGTTGATTCATTGATTGCTTCATTTATTCATCTATTCATTCATTTATTGCTGATTATTTTCTTTAAATTAATTGATGTTTACTTATCACTTATAAGTTGATTAAATTAATTTTAAAATGTTTTGAAAAGCAAATCGTCAAGAGAAAATCTTCATAAGTAATGACCAATCAAGCTAAAAATCACGCAAAACTCAATAGCAAAAATTCGCTAAACGAAACACCAACGCCCCAAATTAATTGTCATTTGGACACTTATGTAAATCGGTTATTTAAAATCGCAGACAATGATATAAGTTCAGTCCAGACCTTAATGTAATTAGATTAAGGAATGAAAATCCTCAATCTAATTAGGCTGCAAGATGGTTTACATTTTAAGATGGGATCAAGCAATTATTTACAGTATAACCAAAAAAGTGTTTCAATAAAATATTAACAATAATGAAACGACGTAGGTTCAGGGATCTGAAATTTTGGTTCCGTAAGAATTTTGTCTCCACGGCAGCGTCAGATAATACTGGAAGCAGCGATAAATCAATAGAAAGTGAATAAATGGCGAGATTACCTAATGTTCTGATGGTCATTACCTGATGTTATATATACTCTTAGATGTGTCGGAAGGTACGTTCTAACTTTTCCATACAGTTTATGAGTCAGGTTCGCAGAAGATGAGCACTTTCTTTGCAGAAATAATGTCAGAAAAGTGCAATGGATAAAACAAAA
>OZ025189.1:710000-780000 GCA_964019065.1 Catostylus mosaicus | reverse complement strand
GCCCCATGAGCTCTTTAAATTAAGTGCTGCATAAAGTGTCTCTACTAATTTAAGTACAATTGATCAATAGATTATTCCTTTAATTATCCAGTTTTAACCATGGCCTAATCATTTTATGTCGCAATAGTAAATACGATAACAGTGATAATAACACTGGGCTAAAAAGTAATTAACACCAAAATACAATTGAAAATATACAGCGCAATTTGCGAGGTGGACAATTGATGATAAATTTTTCTTTGCAATGCAAGTCTCTCTTTTATGAAGGAAAATTTACAAATGAAAGCTAAATATCTTACGAGCTCTTCAATCTCATTACTTCCAAGATCAAGTCGCTCTAAGCATGACAAGAATGAGAATGACCTAAAAATTAAGCACAAGAGTTAAGCATGATAAGACATGGATGAGTACAAAAGAACACGAATTCCAAATATGTTACGACAGCTAAATGCAATCAGATTGTTTTTAATAAAGCAGTTAATAAACAAAGTAGTACAGTCTCTCTAATCCATGGATAAAAGTATCTGCCCTGGTGTCAAAATTTGCAATCCGATGAAATGGCTTTGGAAATGAACGATTACAAATATCCTTAATTGACCCATCAACCTACTGCTATAAGAAATTATTCTGTTCTTTTCATTATTTAGGCAATCGAACCAATTCGCCATTCTGGCTTTGAAGATCTTTTTTGGAGGGACCTTAATGTAATTTAAAGTAATGTAATGTTCTGTAATGTTATGTATGTATTGTAATGCGATGTAATGTAACATAATGTAATATAATGTAATTCAATGTTATGAATGTAACGTATGTAATGTTATATAATGTAATGTAATGTGATGTGATGTGACTAATGTAACTAAATATGATTTAAGGTATGCAACTCAATGCAATTTAATGCTGTTAAAAGGCAAACTCCCGCTGATTTACAAAAACTAGGTTTACTTACTCAGGTAAGAATTTAATCACATTTTCCCTCATTTCTAAAACAACCAGCTTTGATAGACTGAAAAACAAAGAACATCGTCAGCATATTAATAATCATACCAAAAACATCATAATCACCAACATCATCAACATAAAGCATGGTAACAAATCACCTACAATTGAGAAACATTGACAACTGTCTATTTGACATAAAAGGTGAAAAATGGCGGCCCTCAGAAGCCCTTTTTTCTACAGAGGGACCAAAAAGCCCGATGACTTTAAGTAAGAATTGGCTATCTCTTGGTTATTGGAAAGGGGGCGTTTAATCCCCATACATATCTAGATACACCTCTTTCTAAACATTTTTAAAGATTTTCGCTCCAAAATCATGACGTCTAGTACCCCCTTGCCATCCGAGCAAACGCCTTTAATGTTAGTATACAGCTGTTTAATCATCGGGGGACAACACGAATGTATAAGTAATTTGATTGGTGTCTTGCATGTTGACCAATAAATTTTATTTGTTGTTTTTCATAACATGTATTAAATATAGTCTATTACATTGATGTGCGTTAAAAGAGAATGCACGTTCAAGTTTCATATCAAAAATTACATTGTCATGAGTCTATCTTTAATGAGTTCTCAACTCTCTTAACAAAAAGTGGTTGTTGAACAGTAAACACAAACAGAGAAAAAACATTGATATCAACACTTGGCAGGCCAAATGAATGAGATGTAAAATGGAGAATCTCACCTTCCAATGTCAGGAGGAATTCTGTTCAATGAGATGACGTTCATGCATAAGCTATACAGTTCACTAAGTTGCGTAAAGGATTCTGGCAATCTGAAAAATAATCGTCAAAAACTAGAATTAGATTTAAAATGGATTATCTAGCATTTCAATCAGTATCAGATTTAAATTCTATATCAAATTTAAGGGCCTATGACATTGATGAGGAACTGCCCACAAGCATCCAGTCCCAATATCATTCCGTATCTTAACTTGCTTCCTGAGAAACTAAGCCCCAAGACCTCTCTATTCTCCATGCAAATCTAGACCTCTAGAAAAAAAAGTAGCTCCATTTGTCAAATTACAAATTACAGTAATTGTTTCGCGTGTTGTATATTGCTATGCATATGTTAAAAATCAATTATTTCAAAATGCGACAGTATAAGGCGAAAGCTATAAATTTCATCAAATGCTGGAATTATATCTTAAACAGAATATTGTGGAATTTTTGAAGAATTAGTTTTTTTGCAAATAACATGAAAAAGTTATGTCGAAGATTTCACAATATTATGAAAAAGATGTTACGCTCCGTTTAAGCTACAAAATCTCTTGGGATCATTGACAATTATAAACAAGAATAAGTTAAAATCATTCCCACGATATATTTCAAATATTTAATAATATATTCTTCAATAAAACACAACACAGACGAAAAACTCCTGTATTCTAATTTTTAATAAATTTGCCTTCAAATTCGCCGCAAGGAATGATGTTTCTTTCAAAGCGAAGCAACGCTTTCTTACAACGAACCTGCTTAATTATCTAGACAATTGCCAATATTTACTTTTTCATAATTCAATATTGATACACATTAACTAAATGGCTATGGTTGCTAAACAGAACTAAAAGAAAAATCCAGAAATCATTGTTCATTCCTTTCTTTTATTAATTTAAACTTCTTTCAAGAGAGTCGCCCTTTAGAAGTAGTGATACTAATACATTCTGAAGCAAAGGCAATTGTTGTATTTCCTAGACCAAAGATTTAGTAAAAAGTGACTTTTTATTTTGACACAACTTTCCAGATATGAGAACGTCCAATAATGAGACCGATTTTCCTCATACTCTGAGAAATGTCGGATGAAAAACGTGCTTTACAATGTGCTTAATCTTTTTATCATTTTATTGTGCAATCTCAAAGATTTACCAAAAGAAACAGTTATAAATAACATATAATATATTGATTATATAATTAATCAAGATAAAAGTAAAGATGAGAAAATATATCAAATAAAACTTACACTGCCATCGGATTGCTACTGATATCAAGCACCGCCAACTTTTTGCAGTATTGAATATTCTCGGGAAGAAATTCGATATCTGATGAAACAAATGGTAAAGAATCAAATTAAAATATCAAAAAAGAAGGATTAAAACTTTTTAAAATGATTTAAGATCTAAACGCTGAATAGCAACTTACATTAAATTAGAGATGCAAGAAAGACGACTGAATTGGTATGGGCATGTGATGAGAAGAGAAGAATAAGGTGCTTAAAGGAGAGTGGTTGAAATGGAAGTTCAAGAATACAAAAGGAAGCGTGGCTGATATATGGATGGCAAGACAAACTGAAATATGATATACAGGAAAAGAACCTGAAATAATATCAAGTGAGTGGTAGAAAGACTAGCAAGTAACGGTGATTCCATATGAAAATGGGAAATGCTCAAAAAGTAGAAGAAGAAGTAGAAGAGGAAAAATTGAAGAAAAGGAAGAAGACGAAAAGGAAGAAGATGCAGCAGAAGAAAAGGAAGAAGAAGAATTAGAAGGAGTAATAGATGAGGAAGATGAAGTAGAAGAAGAAGAAAGAAGAAGAAGGAGAAGAGGAAGAAGGAGAAGAACTAGAAGAAGACGAAGAAGGGGAAGAAGTAGAAGAAGAAGAGGCAAACTAAAACTGCTCACATACCCGCCAATCACAGTCAAAGGGTCCTCTTATGTCCAGTATGAGTGACAAAGTCACAGATTTATAACTCTTAATAGATTGGCATTTATGCAATCGTCTACAATTGCAGTTCCTATGTCTCATCATGAAGAAAGACAGCCGGCCTGGAGAACTTAACTATCAGAAGGAGAATAGAGGGTAAAATGAGCTGCGGCAGGCAGAGACTTACACATTTCTAAGCAAATGGATAGCATCCCAAATACTACAAACCAAGGCAAATATAGCGTCAAGTCAAGAGCTGTTGAAAGGAGAAAGAGATAGAAAGGTATGGGGAGTCACGATCAACTATGTCTTGACTGCACACGGCTTTAAGATAGGGAATTAGAATGAGAGAATACAGCTTTCCGAAAAAGATTAGATGTGCTTGATCCTTTTCTACTGCAAACTTCAACAAATTGAAGGTTATTTCATATGACAAAAAAGAAAAGAGAGACAAAGGAAAGCACTAGTGATATGATGTACACCTCTGAGTGAGAATTTTCAGAAAGAAGATACCCTTTTTAACCCTTTCACCCCCTGGACGGGCCATATGGCCCAATGACAAGCACCATAAAAGATAATTTTTCAGGGGGTTAAGTACAAAATATTCTAAATGTTCTGATGGCAGTTTCTATGATAGTTTACGCTCTCACCTATATTATTTGACTATGCTACCCCCTGAAAAGTGTAGATTTGTATGGGTTTTCACAGTTAAATGCAAATAAATCCGGATGCGAAAGGGTAAAAATGTCTGGCATTTACCCCCAGGAAAGATGTTCCTTTCCAGTGCCCATTCCATCAAAATGCAGATAACAAAGAGATCCAAGCAGGTTAATTGCTTATTTAACTTTGTATCGTATCGATAACACTCTGATACAAAACACTCATATTTTAGATGCTTCCTTCAGGTAAAAACATCAAAAATTATATGTTATCGTTTTCCCATTGAAATTAGTTAAAATGTTTTATGCAAAAGATCAAGAAAAATCCCTGGGAACTTTTTAAGCTTTAAGATAAGAGACATTTAGTATCACTGGTCTAATCTGTTTTGTGAACAAAAATATGCTATCGCGTTTTAAAAGATGGGCCTATCAAAGTTTCCGAAGCCCAATAAATTTCGGATTTCCTGAGGTTAAAATGTCTGCAAGACTTTGTTAAAAAGTAGGGCTATGAAATAGAAAGGAAGCCAGATTTTAAGAAGAGGTTGAAATTATCGATGAACTTAAATTGTAAAAGGTTTAAATTTGCACAAGAGCATCACAAAAATGAGCAGCTAATCGATCCAATTTTGCTCGTATAAAGGGCCCCTTTATCAAAATTTGTCTTGATTCTGATTGGCTTAAAAACAAATGATCCTTGAATGTGTCCATTCACCTCCAGAGTAATTTAAGTGTAGTTACACCACGTCTGCTCCAAGCATTATTTGTGATTTTTTACTCTTAGAAAGAAAGCAGCATAAACGCCATGCTGCACTCTGTTCTTTGATCTTCCAATGAAATCAATGAATCAATTCAATGAAAAAAATAGGAAGGAGTAACTTATGATTGGTATGGTTCAAAACAAAAACGTTGTGCTACATTGCTAATGACATGTTCATCATATTTTTACATTGCAATGAATTTCAAGCGTATTGGAAACAATTAAATGTTCTTTGTTTTTTTAACAAATCAACATCAAGACAGATGCCCTTTCAAAGAAAAGTCCAACTAGAACTTCACATTGACATCTGCACATGTGTGAAAATCATTGCATATCAATCAGACACCTTATGTGGTAAAGGTTTATCACCTACCTACCTGTTTTTCATCACCCCACCTTATGGCAAGACCTGTTTTCACATATCAAGTTGCTAGGGGGCATACTACACATTAATTTTTAACGAGTGTCACATAAAGTTTGGTAAATTATGTCCATTTTAAACGGGACAATTGTCATTAGGGGTGACGGTAATTTGAAAATGCTCCATTGGTGTTGGCAAAACTGCATTGATTCTTTACAAGAGTTGAAGACAGTTCTCAACCTTCGAGTTTTCTTGGGTGTTATTCCAGTTGGTATGAAGTCCTACTTAGCACATTTCATGGAGGATGAAAGCTTTCTAAAACGATTCTTATATCAGGGATTCCTGTGGAGCAGGATCACTGAACAGTCCCTCAGTTTCTGATCATCATAATCGAATGACCCGTCATATTTATTGCCTTTTCCAATTTTTAGTACTTTAACAAAGTCTTATTTGATAGAATTATTAATTTTTGGGTTGCGGAAAATCCACTCGAGATACGTTGGACTCTTTTAAAAAAATTCCAAGAAAAAAGGGGAATCTTTGATATCATTGAGATACAACTGATAAAGCAGGTTTCAACCTTAGTGTTATCTTGGGTAATATTCTAGTTGGTATCAAGTCTATTTAGCAAGATGAATGAACAGGAACGAACTTCTCATAGCTGTATAATACCGTCTCTAGGCGAGATGGGGCATCCATACCAAATTTGCTTGAAGCATAATATTTTAATGATTGCATACTAACCATTTTTGCTCATATCAAATTCTTCTAGATTGGTGAGGTTGCCAATTTCTGATGGTAAAATCTCGATTTCATTGTCATCAATTGCCAACTTTTTCAGCTTGTATAATCGGAACATTTGCTAAAATAAACCAGATAAAAAAATTTACTCATACATAATCAAACACTTTTCATATAGACACGCATAATGAAATAATGACATAATGACGGTAATAATAGTTACAAAACTATATATTCAGGTCACCAGATTCAGTTTAAAATCTGCCATCGCTCTGGCACTTGTTAAAATGAAATTAAAACTTAAAAATATACAAATTATGTTTAAAAGACTACCAAGTGAGTTATATTTCTTACATGTTTGATCCGGTTTATCTTTTCATTTGGTCTTTAAATGTAATGATGTGTTTTCAGCTCTTACTCATTTGGCAATTGGTTGCAACAAATAGCAAGGCCACTTGTAACTGAATACTTTTCTTAATTGCTACAAGTTTTGTCTTTTAATGGCGGACACTTGGGGGGGGGGTGGTCGCGATCTTGCATTTCCTCTTTCAAATTTGCCCTTTTAAATGTGCAGATATCTTGAAATATTGATGATGATTTTCGGTTTCCATAATCATTTTTTACGTTGCTATGACGTAGCTGCTGACTTTATCTTTGAAGATGCAGTTTTGCGGTTTTTCAAAATTCAGCTGCGGTTTTGCAGTTTTCCATACCCCTAAAAACCCAATTTTTGAAGTCATCCTTTTCAAAATAACCAGTCATCTTTCAATCTAGGGCTGGTTGCTGCAGATTACTGGCAAGTTACTGAGTGATTACTACTGATCATTGGTTGGTTACTGTTGATTACAGCTGATTGCCGGGTGATTCCCGTTTTTAGTACTAACGAGTTATTCCAACGGTTTTTGCAGAGCAAAAGCGGCTTTGCCTCCCAACACAAAGCATGATATAAAACCTCTAGATATACTGATAAAAAAAGCACGATTCTCCAAAGGAGATCGGTACCTTTTCTGAGGAATAATCTGAACAGTTTGACATGTCTACCATAAAATTTAATTACCCGTTCATTACTATTCGTAATATTTCATTTCAGGAAGACCGGACGTAAATTCTTCTCCTTCCAGGCATCAAAGATTTTTTAACAACCTTACCAATAACTTGCAGATTGAAAAATCACTTTTGAGATTCAAAGCATACATCAAGGACTAAAACTTAGAGTTTTGACATTAATGTGTGATTTTAAAATCCAGGCAAATTTTTAGCTTCTACCCATGTAAACTCTTGCCTTCTAATTTGCAAACATTACTTTTTAATATGCAAGTGATCATAGCAATTTTCTAACTGATCAAACTAGCATATATAAATATGAAACATAATTATTTTGTTATTAGCCATGCAATACGTAGAGAATGATGAAGAGAACTAAACTAATAAGAACCATCAATCTTTCGGAAGTGGCAACTACAACCACTGTTGAAAGACCATTTCAAAATTTAAGTATAACTTTAATTCAAAAAGGAAAAAAACTCCAATAACAATGACTTAAAGAGCAATTTCTGTAACAATTGTATTTTTTTTTAATTGTTTAATTAGTAGATAAGACCCAGGGAAAATAATTTGTTATGCTAACCTGGATTATCCTCTGTAAATAAAGTTCATCTATCTATCTAACAATGTCTCTATTTGCCCTATGACTGGCATATTTTTAACATTCATGTTTAATGTGTGGTTGCCAAGATTAGAATGATATTGGCTGAAATATTGAAAAACCATTACTATTCAAGTCTCAGTCAAAATACTTTTGCAAAATTGAAGAATTTAGTCTGGTCTAAAATTATCAACTAAGCTGAAACACAACATTTTAAAAATAAACTTTTCATCTCAATGGTCATCCAATTCCCATAAAACTCAATAAAAAATATTCAAACAAGCTCCCCTTTTAAATTTCAGATTTTATAGCCTAATTTTTAAAAAAAAATTAAAACAATTTCAAGAGGTTATTTATACAGCCTTGCATAATCAATCTGAATAGATTGCAGAAAATTTATGTTGGACACAGGTTTGACCCTTGAAAGTGAGCATTGGAGATTAACTAAAATAAGTCTCCAGATATTAGAAGAACATTAATTGAGAAAAGGAACCGATTAATAGCAGCTTTTCATTTATTTGAATTGTTAGATCTGCTAGGTTTACTTGCAAAAACGAATTAATGACATAAAGATTAATGCAGCTGTCTTTCTGTTGGATTTACAGAGAAATGTACAAACAAAATGTTGAAAAAACAAACAATTTGTAGGCTTTAAGTAATCACAATGAAGGACAGGTTAAAAAGACCTTAACAACCAATTCACAATGAAAAAACCTTTCATTTGCGTAAAAGATCCATGACAATTGTATTTATTGCAACTTATGTATCTTTAAAGTCTTTGCAGTGAGAGGATTTGGGGAGGGGGGAGAGCATCAAATTTAAGGGTGATTTAATGAGCTTCATTTGAGGTGAAAAAGTTTGGCAAAGAGTTTGTTAAAAATTATGAATCTAATTTTTTGCTTACCAAATATTTGAAAATTCAGATTTCGCTGCAAGATCAAGACTTAAATTTTATGTTTTAGCATCAAATTCCACATATTTTTGGTCTGTTAAAGAAATTTTAGCCCACCTTTGATGGGTAGCTCCTATCCAAGGGATTAAAAATGGTTGGGGTTTTTCTTGGGTCTTTGTAAGAATAAAATAATAATAATAACAACAACAATAATGGTAGAAAATTAAAAAATATTGGAAAGATGGAAAAATATCAAAACTTGATTTGCCTAGCTGGAAGGAAAATGACAATGATACCAGCTAATGCAGAAATGCTAAAAATCATAACAATGATGATGATGATGATGATGATGATGAATATTTGACAGGTTAAATACAGGTGGATTTCACTGTTAACGAGTCTTTAAACTTTTGTTTTGCAAAGGTTTACAGGTCTGTTATAGGGTGCTAAAACATCCTGCCTTGAGACATTTCTGGTCATATTAGTGTGATTAATAAACCAAAAAATGGCTTCATCATTATCTTGTGACAAAAACAGAACAAAACAAACAAATTCATGATTGCTGACACAAAAATAAGTCTAAGTTAATGAGTCATGATAATTTCCCAGATACTACTCAACATGTCATTTATACCTGCTTTTAAAACAATAAAACTCAAGTTGTATCCTAGAAACCTGATTACAGTATTTCCTGTTTCACATCCTCTTTTATACCAAAACAAAGCCTGTCGTTATGAATGCTATATCCAAGCACTTGCCACTTTGATGACAAAAACAGGCCACAGGTGCAGAATACAAAAGGTGAGTGGGTTGGTTCCTGTATGTTAATCAGGGGTGGTGACAAAGCCGCAACTTCAAAGGTATATTAAAACAAGTTTTATTGGGGTGGGGGTGCTTAGTTGTACCATTAAACAAGCATGTTTGAAAAGAAAGAAGTGTAAAAGGGAAATGAGTCATGTTGGTGGTTATGTTTATCTCTTTATGCATTTATTGACGACAGAAGCTAAATGGGGGGGGGGCCTGCCAAGGCAACAAACCTGGTCAATATTAAACACGCAAAACTTTCTCAAAGCTTTTCATGCAAAAATTAAACTTTATAGAACCAAATACATTATTAAACCAAAATGCTTTCTCCCTGATTGAATACAAGTATGGTACTTAATAATGATTCCTATATGACTTAATGAATTCATTTTTTGTTTGAATAGCTGCTTCAAACAACTATTTGATTTCTAAATCATCTCTTTCAAAATTAATAAAGGAGACTAATGAATCAAAAAGTACAGATGGTTGGTTTTTCAACCTGCTGGGATGAAAGCTAATACCAGAAGACAGGCTAATGAGAAAAATCATTAGTTGTCTTTGAAGCGGGGTCTCTACTTATTCTTTAGATATTAGGTGTAGGGGAGATAATTGGCTTTGTGTCAAAAGTTGTTACAGTATCACTCCAGCTCAAAAGTTGTTTACAGTACCTAACATGATTGCAAAGATTGGTTAAGATTGATGCAAAAAAGTCAACAAACAGTCTTCTAGATATTTCCCATCAGGTTCTGATTAATAATTAAAAATTGTAATTATTCTTTGGTCTTTAATACCTGGGCAATAAATTAGTTAATAAAAAATATCTTTGCACTTTCAATCAAGTTATAAATGTTCTGTTGTTTTGTTTTACTGCTTATAATCAGCTGACGGATTTAATTAAGAAATTTGTTGATCTATTTCACACTGAAGACGCACTGTGTGTTGTTGTAAAATACTTTCATTTCTATCTACTTCAATCAAAGTATTTTCTTGTTTGTTGCAATTCATGTTACGGTCGTTTTGTAAGCATTAACAAAATAATAATATCATTCATCAAATTCTTTATCTAATTATCATTTTTAGACTCGTTGCTTGAAAAAAAATGAATTGACTATTTCATATGAGTTGCAGAAAAAATTATAAACATATTTGAGAGCCATTTTCTCTCTGATACACATCAGTGCATCAATGTTTAGATAATTATAAAGAGGCATTTGAAGAAAACTAGAAAAAGATTAGACAACTGTTAGAAGTGGAGCATTTGAGTGTTTAAGCCCTCAGTTTAGTCAAAACAAGATTGCTCCTCAAAAGAAAAGCTTGTCAGATAACATGCCCTTAAACTTACTAGGATTGTCAGGAATCGAGAACCATATGGGGAATTTATTAAGTGTTAAAAGCAATGCAATTTTTCAGATTCTTTGGAAGTCAACAAACTAGAACATCATAACTTAGTTAGCTGATATTAATACAAATTTTATATAATTTCACCCCAAATACTAGAGACCTGTTAACCTTTTCTAGAGAGACATCCCCCCTTTCATCAAAGTACATATCTTTTTACATAAAATTTTGGATTAACCTCAATCTTTCTTAGCAATCACAAGATTTCAGTGCTGAAATATTCTTTTTTATATTTCTTGAACAAAAATTAACTATTTGCCTGTTCTTTCATTAGCATGTTAAAGTACTATGTAGGTCTTCAAAGGATGAAATTTGAAAAATATAGCCTTGGATGCCGTTGTTTACCAAGCAAGCCATGGCCTTTTCACTGAAGCTGGTCTTTTGAAGAACAAATACAAGGTTCTGACTTGCTTGCATTGAACAAATCTGTAACTAGATTTTCTTAACTTTTTGAGAAGCCAAGAACGAATTTCTCATGGAAAATTCTTCTGCAAAAGAAACGTGTAGAGAGATGCAGAAGTTATCAGAAGACCTTGCTTCATTGGGTCACTTCCTCTTCAGACAGATGCCCACTGCGGTGTTAATAATTTCATCCTTTGTTTGTTACTTTACGTTATTTTTATCAACTGTTTGATTACATTTGCAGCCACGTAAACGTTAATTAAACTTAATTAATCTTAATTTGACCATAAATTGGATGGAAATTTGCAACGCCTAACCTGATTACACAAAAATCATGAAAAATTCATTGGCTTGGATTTTCTGATGCGTTGTCAAAAGAAATTCCAAAATTATGAGTAGTCTTTGCGGACATGAAATGATTGTTATTTGCATCGACAGATTAAAATACTAGGATGAACATGAACCAATAATATATTTCAACACGCCGTCCACAAATGTTTTGACACAAAAATATTCAAATTACTTCAATTTCATGGGAGTAGGTAACGACTTTCTTAATAACGACTGAGTTTGTACAGTTTGGTGAATATTGACAAAATCAAGTGACAAGAGAATCATAGATTGTTATAAAATTTAGAATATACCTTCGGCAGCTCTTTAAGTTGATTTGCACTGAGGTAAAGCTCTTCCAATGTGCGCTCTTGGCGAAGGATTTCTTCAGGCACACTTGTTAAGTTACAATGCCTTTTATCGATATAGTCATATTGGCGATTCGCCCGCCAAGGGAACAAATTAAAACACTTGAACATGGCTTTCAGCTGTTAACTCTGCTTCATAGTACAACAAATCCGCGTGTAAATATGTAAAAGTTTGGCGCTCTTACAAGATGCACAACATGAGAGAAGACAGCGGGCCTAACCCTTGATGGGCCTACCGCCGAAACTAATAACTATGCAAATATGTTTGCGTACAATCATAATAAAACCACTCGTTTCCGTACTGTTAACGATTCTTAAAATCGCAAAAATCTCCTCACATAAATAGTCGGTATAAAATGAGAATAAACGAACCAGATATAAAATCAAATCAAGTCTTTTCTCAACGAGTCCTCGTTGACACCCTCGTAAAGTAAACTGGCATTGAGTCGCGAGATGCATTGATGACACGCGGGAAAGCCGCTCGCAGAAAAGTCGTTACCCGCGGGTAATGACCAAAACCGCTTTACGTAACGGATAACGGATTGGGAAACCACAACCATCATCATCATCATCTCCATCATCATCATCATCATCATCATCATCATAATCTCCATCATAATCATCTCCATCATAATGAATTTTACCCAAATTCGAAATAGCGCCATTAGGCCAAATAGTTATGAACCCCAAGGAAGACAAGGATTGTAACACCCCAAAACAATGAAAGATTTCCATTAAAAAAAAAATTGTCAGAGATTACCAAAATCGAAGTGCACTTATAATGTCTTTAAGATTTTTAACGCTGAAAGGATTTTTTAAAGAACTTTACATGATCATAGTCACGAAAATTTTTGCCTTAATTTTACCATGTTGATTAATGATTTTAGAGGATAGAACCAGAAATCATAAATATCTCCGAACTTAGCTAGAATATGCAAAGCAAAGGTTCTATTTCTCTGGTGTCAAAAACAGGAACGAGATCGCTGATAGTATTCGAGAGCAAAACTTTATTGCTCACTTTAAAAGGGTTTGAAATAAGAATCTTTCGAGCGCACAGGACCCCTTGGTCGAGCAGCATGATACAGTATCAGTGACGAAGCCAAAGGTTGTGCTTTTCGTGCTCAACAATGCATAATTCATAATAATTAAACTCTGTGAAACATTGTCAACGGTTCATAACTTCCTAGTGAAGTAGCGAAAATGGAAATTTATGCACAAGCGCTTATTTGCAATGGTGATAACATCTCGCTGCTTCGAAAGTCTAGAGAGGCATTTTTCTGCAAGGAACATCTGGTTTAACACATGATATTAACGGTATAGACATGATGTTATTGTAGATGGCTTTTTTGTTGACCCTGAATTACTCAACTTCAAAACAATAGGGCAATTTTTGGTTGTGAAAATAAGAAACCAGCTAAGAAACTTTTGATATTAAACGCCAATATTTGCATGGTAAATTAAGAAACTTTGAGCAATAGGGGCTGATTCAAGTTTCTTATAAAAAGGTTCTTGGGCACGACAATCTTCTATAGTGAAGCTTCACCTCTGTACAGTATATAAAATTTCTTCTTCTAATCAATTTTTCTTTTTAAAACAGTTAATTTCTTCAGCTTAAGATACACCGTGTGTAAATATTGATAAAATAAAAGAGGAAAAACTACCTTTATTCACGGATGTTTGAAAAGGGCGTGTATTCTGAGTTGCTTCAATTTTCGTAAAAATTCCATGGTCAAGTGAAATTGTATTTTTAAGTATTCTTCGATTCAAGTAAGTATTTTGACGTGGAATATGAATTGATTTATCTTCATTTCAGATCATTTTTGCTAACCTTAAAATTTAAGAAACTATTGTGACTGTCTCTTTATTGCAAATGATAGGACTTAATCGAACACTGGGGTGGGCTAGAATTAATGGGTTAAGAAACTAAAACAAGAAAAAATGTGGGCATAACGTAAGAATGGAGATTATCGATGAGGTATAAGTTTTTCAACTAAAATTTCAAGAAAGGGAATCAATAGAATCAGAGAATTGAGCAATTTTTTGTTTTCACAAACTGTTGCAGTGCTCATTTTGGCATCCATGCATTATCGCAGCAGGAAATCTAGTTGTCTTCAAAGCATAAAAGGAATTTGTAGGCATTGTAGGAATTTGCATTTAAAACAACCCTGCCTGGTATCTCTCCCAGCAATATGAATATAACCTTCCCTGCCCGGCATGCTTTTCGATTTCCGAGCAGATTAAAACAATCGTAAGCAAATGGTTTGATATATATAAAAATCTTAAATGCACAGCACTTACACTAGATTGATAAATGTTTTCTAATTTAAACAACATTTTCAAAATCATCTTTATTTACTCCCAGTGGCATTACATTAAATGTTATACAAACATATTCCTTCGCCATTCACGTTTCTTTCCATCGAAATAAAACCAAAAATTGGCAAAAAACTTAATCATAAAATTACATTGGTATAGATATCCTCATACTATAGATATGCAAGTTTTTTCAAGTAGTTCAATGTTCTCATCTTTTGCCAACATTTCAACATGTTTCTTTAAAATGTTTATCTGTAAAACAATAATACAAATATAACTTTAGTCTTACACACCCGGTGTTCATACTACTGTACAGTAGCAACTAATACATTTCGCCAGTTTCTCAGGGGGTACGAAAACGGGCAATCGTTATTCTCACTGAAGGTAATTGGGTCATTTAGTCTGCCTAGAAATGATACCAGTGCTTATTTGGTCCTAGATATAGAAATAATAAGTTTTTGGGTATCCGGCTATCGATGGACCACTATTTTCATTATTTTCTAGTGTTAGTATTGCTAGCAGTCTGAAGCATTGGTGTCGCTAATTATGTCAAAGAATTATTCTATGTAAGCGTCGAAACCTAACGCCGTAGATATAGTGGGGTAAGTGGAAATATTGTGTTTCAAAACAATGCAATTTTCCTGAAACGGAACATCTAGCTACAGCCCTGCCTTAGGGAGCAGGTGAAAATATGCATAGCCACAAGTGAATAACTATAGAATGATTAAGGGGTCCTTTGATTTTGCAAGGTATTAAATAAATAACATCCAAAATGTAATGAAGATATTTGAGGACTCTACGCATTATTACAATGATGTTGGAACCGATGGAGAGTTGATATAACAAAAAAAAGGTAAACTGCAATAAAGATTAGCTGACCCTCAAAAATGGCGATGATTTTAAGCACGTAGTCGTTTCCATGGTGCTGATATTGGTGGAGAAGAAGATAAAGGAAAGGAATAAGATCAAATCCTATCCATGACGATAAAAAAGCCTCTAATATAATGAAGATTTCTACACAGTTCAAGAAAAAAGCAAGTTTCGTAATCAAGAAGCTCAGATAATTAGCAATGGTCTATGGTCCACCGATGCCGGATACTCAAAAATCTATCAAAATTACATCAGGGTTCAGCTGATTGACTAAGGCTAGATTGAACGTTAAAAATGAAAGCTGTTTTTCATATGGCTATTAATTTGGTCTAATATTGTAAACATTGTATCATATAATTTAAAAACCTACCTCTTGTGCATTTGGACTAACGAACAGATCGATAGAAAGCTCTACAAATAAAAACATGAGAATACCAAAATATGTCAAGTAAAATAATTTTGGACAATTTGAAAAATGATGAGCTAATCAATTTAAAATAATTTTGGAAATGTTTTGAAAAGGAATCATGCAGGGGGTTGTTGTGGAGGTGTTTGAAAGGGGGGTTAAATCACTCATAAATCAAGGTTGTATCACTTTGTCCCCGTATTCCGTCAGGTCATGACCTCCAGAGAGTTTAAAAATCGTGGATTATCAGATAGTACACCAATTAGAGTATTCAAAAGCAGATAAGCATAAAACCTACTCTCTATCAGCTTCTCTTATAGCCTCACTAAGTGCCTTTCTTTCTTCTCGCAACGAATCTCTTAAAACGTCCAGAGTGTCGTCGCTTAAATCCTCTTCAGAATCATAAGAGTAATCCTTCCTCTTGACAACTTCCTCTACCCTGCGCTGAATCCTATCAGATGCTCCTAAAGCAGCTTGCAGATTCGGGGAATATCGCGTTTTGTATCTGAAAAACAAGAATAAATAAACACATCATCGTAAATAGTCATACGATACTGATATCAAGGCTATTTTAACAAAAATCGCAGCCCTAGCAATCAGATTGTGGTTGAACTCCATCAAGAAATATGCGACATTTTAACGGACAAATTAAGGTTGTACTCGCTACGTATGGTGGTAATCATAAGCTCTGGTGGATAATGTTAATGTAATGCTTGATAATACGATGGATTAAACATGATGGAAACAGTGAATCTCACTTGAGAACAGGATCTGTGTAGGTTTTTGGTGCTTTTAAGCTGGCCTTCAGATCTAAGTCATCTAATGCATAACGCAGACTTCTGGTTGGACTTGCTGATCGGATTGGCGTTGTCCTTGAGCGATTATGCCTGCTTGTTGATCTCAAAGTTGTCGACGGAAAATCGGTTGAATATTTCCAAGCTGAAGGATAAATTTACCAAGGTTACTTACAAATAAAAGGCAGCAAAAACACATAAAAAATACGAGCATTGTAATGACGTTTTATTGAGCTATATTAAGTTCAAATAAAGTTACTGACATATATAGGGTGATCCAGAAACTAAAACAAATTCATCGCATTTTGCACAGAAGCAAACACAATTGCAAGTAAATGAAATTGCAAAACGATGTTATTTTTTAAGTAAAGTTATGATTGTATATGCAATCAGAGGCGAAATGGACGTATATTGGGGGTTGTGGGGGATTAAGGAAACCTCTAAATTTGTTTTTATATAAAACCGATAAGAACATCAAGGGGGCAAAGCTTTTAAATAGTGGGTCAAGGTCAGCTATTGCACTCAAGAGCTGAAGGGAGGGGGGGCAAAAACGTGAGAACTTTGGGCATTACATAATAAAATAATTTAGCTTTTCTTTTGATAGCAGTAGGGGCAATTGCTACTGTTACCCCCTGCTGTAGGTGTCCCATTGTGGGGTTAGATGTTCCAAATTTCACGCTTTAGGTTTCTATTTGAAGGTTTTTTTACCTTATCAAAAATAGTACCCTACATAATATAAAAAATATTGTTTATATCAATAGGCGAGCACCATCCGTTACACTTCTATTCGCTCAAACCCCTCTGGAAATCTACTCCCATTGGTATGAAAATGATTAGAAATACATACATGGCAGGGGTTCAACAGTTGCACTTCCAAGTCCAAATGATCTGTTTGGTGAAATTGAGCGTCGTGTTCGAGTTGGTGACTTTGATCTTCGTGGCTTCGGACGAGTAAAAGAAGAAAAGTCACGATTTTGAAGAGTCTTATCGTCTTTTCTCTTTACAAGGAATTTATCGTCGTGTTGAGCTGTTAGCTCTGAGCCCGACAATGAACGAGAAAGTTTCGTAGGAGACAACGAACGAGAACGAGTTTTTGATTGTGAACGGCGTAACTGTGTGTCCTGGAGAGAGCAGAAAGAACACACTTTTAGAGAAGCCTTCACTTCAGTTAATTTAAAAAAATTATATTCATTAACATTTAAATTAGTAGTCCTTTTGACTACATTTAAACTGTTA
Source organism: Catostylus mosaicus (assembly GCA_964019065.1). Taxonomy (NCBI): domain Eukaryota; kingdom Metazoa; phylum Cnidaria; class Scyphozoa; order Rhizostomeae; family Catostylidae; genus Catostylus; species Catostylus mosaicus. The sequence continues at coordinate 762,385 of OZ025189.1, read as the reverse complement.
TTCATAATGGGGCTGGTGAGGGCGGCAAATGTAGTTTTTGCTAATTGCATATAGTTTAATTATATAATTAATTGCCCTCAATTAATCAATTAATATAGCTAGGTTAATTTTTACTTATTCATTCATATTTTCAAAATAATTATTCATTAGCTATTGTGATTGCATATTGTCTTGTTCTTCGCCGTTTTGAGTTGCTTTCCGCCTGGTTTTGTTTATCTATCGAATACTCTATTTTCCCAACATTTCTGCAAATTTTAGTATACAACGCATTTTAAGAGTTTCATAATTCCATTTACATTAAAATTTGACTTCATATTAAAGAAATGTTTCTCATTGCAGAATTCGAACAAATATTCCTGCAAAAAGGGCATGGTCACATTTGTGCATGACGATCAAAGATGTTCTTAGAACTCTAGGACAAACACATTTATTTTCAGCTTTTATCGTTTAAAGGCAACACAAGCCACTTTTACACTTGGTCAAAAAAAAACTTAACCCTTACAGAACTAGCATTACTCCATCAATTCATTCATATTTTCATTAAGGGCAAGGTAATAATTTCAAAGGCTTTGGTATTCTTCCAACCAAAATATAGTTCTCTTGCTGGGCTTGTAGCCGCTGCGGGGCAGAGATTATCACTGCATAGTTATTTATAACAGACGGGCACGTTTAATCGTTTCGGCAAGGTAAAAAGAGACGAATACTAGGTGTAAGCAAAACCCCCTTCCAAACACAAGACATGAAGTTTCCCCCCTGGAGATTCAACATCCTTGAAACCTCTGATAGTTTCGCACCGGATAAATTCTACATTTGAGATACAGATGGGGGTTTTGCTTTCTATTGGGCACGCCCACGATGAAAATTTTCTTCCTTCACATTTAAATTGGAGAAATTTGATATTGAGTCAGTTTCTAAAAAATTAATTGAACCCAAAAACTGTTGAATTCAAGTTCTCTAATTGCCTTTGATGAGGTGAGATGCTACCTCGATATCAGAAATCGGCTGAATCTTTCACAAGAAAGTAGCGACAATGGAGATTTTATCAAAGACGAAACACTTATTTGATCTTATTTAAAAGAAAGAGGCCATATTCATTTCCTTTCTAGCACATTCAAATGAAATGAAAATTTAACAAAATCAAATAAAGATATAGTAAGCGCAATTTTTAATTGAATTTCTTGACTTAACGATTGAAAACTAATGAAATATTAACGATGAGTAAATGGTTTGTTGGCATAAGTCTTAGACATTTTCATCAATAAATCATATGCGGCAATTCGTCTAAAAACTATTTACAGTGGCTCTCTTTGCACAGGCGCCATCTAATGAAATTTGTTGGGATGATGGCAATGGCACCTTTTTTATGCAACGTTCAATTTGTGTAATAAAAGACAATGAAAAGGCCCATTTGGCAGAAAAACATAGAGGTTATCCATAGTTTTTCAATAGCTGATGAAATAGTTCTTATCGAGGGCAACATTTTCGTACGATATATTATATTTGACTGAAATTTGACTGAAATGTGCAACTAAAGGAGGGCTTGGGGATTACAAACATGGCTCTCACTTCATGCTTTGTGTTGAAAGGCTGATGGCAGTTCTGCCATGCAAGATTTGCCATTTTCCTGCCAAAACTTGAACAAGGACACATTTTGTGCCAAATATTCCCCTTTCGCGATCATTTCTGGTTTTCATAACCCCTCGTGTGACAACCCTGCTAAAAAAGAAGAACCTTGAAAGTCTGAGAAACTCGCTCCGTGCATTGAAGGCAGTTATTTAAGGACGGAGCCGAGGGCATGTCTTACTTTCTTTTTGCCTTTTGAACAATTAAAATGCGCGGAAAAACATTGCTAGAGGAGATAATAATACTTTAACTTTAATTTATACTCACTGATAAGTAGTCAGCAATTTCGTTGATGGATGTTTTTGATGAGAATTCCATCTTTACAGGCTCGCCCTGTAACAATTAAAATTACCTTTATAGTTAAATCTGTTTATATCTGGGTCTTTTTGCACTAGAAATACGCGCTTCGTATATTGTCAATAATGCAACTAAATCCAACATCCTTAATATTCAACGAGAGACGCCAATCTTGGAAATAAGTGGACTGTTCCTTTCTGTTCTGATGAGATAAGCCTAAGTCCTTTATTTTCCCTTATTTTTCCCTTTCCTGTTCCCTTGCTCTATTATAGTCCTCCAGGAGTCTCAGTATATAAAATGTATAAATATTTCGTACTGCAAAATTTGAAAATTGCACGCACAATGGAACAATCTCTAACCTAATGTAGATATTTTTTTTCGACACTCCTCAGAGCATGAGACATCAAACGATGATCATACAGAGCATGGAGGTAAATAACCAGTTACAGGTACAAAACCACGTGTAAAAATGCTACTGTGCCAATGATTGGCTAGTTGGTTTTGACGAATCGGCATCGATTCTTCTCTCTCCTGCACTTAAGGAGAGTCAAAATGCAAATACAAACTCCTTTGTCTACACAAATGCGACTTTTATTGACAGATTCGAAAAATTCTTGAAAGAAAATGACCTTTGCTAGTCATCTTTTATGTGGTTTCTGATGTTTGCTTCATGCTTCAATGGCTGTCATTTTTCAAATACTCTGTGACTCTACCATTGTCCATTAGATACAAGCAAACAAATTTGATCTACAATGCCATTCCAGTTTGCTATTTTCAAACTGTGTCATTGGTGGAAATCACGGGGCTCCTGAGGCACCAGTGCCAGAAAATGGTTTCCTTTCCTTAACTTTGAATTTGCTTTCTTTCAACTGAGGGGGGTATCCATTATTCATTGTGGGGAAGGGGCAGGGTGGTTTTAAAAAAAAATCAATTTTATTCTTGGGCTCCATCAAGCAAAAATAAAAAACTTTTGAGGCCCTAAAAATTCAATTTGAAACTTTTAAATACGCCACTGTGTCAAATCTATATATAGCTTATTAATACAGTCAAATTTTTGTGGCTGAACAATGCAAATAAATTTATGTGACTGAACTGTGAATAAATATAGCAACTTACAGTGATTCTAATTGGCTTAAATCTAGCTGTTTTGTAAAGAAGAATTTCTCTTCCAGGCCCATAATATTGAGGAATAGCAGGATAGAGAAAATCATGAGTATTGCTACTGCAATGGGAGATTACTTTGCCATCTAAAATAAAAAAAATTTGTTTCATCAATTCCTTTTAGAGTATACTGCATTTATAATGAACATATAAGTACGGTCAACACTTTTGCTATAGTTTGAGAAAGTTTTATAGTACAGTCGACTCCAGTTACAGTCACTCAGCTTATAGTCATACTTCAGTTATTATCCCAATTCTGCTATTTCCCTAATTTAACTCTGGTCAAGCCCATATAAACGAAGTCTGTTTATAGTCACTCCGCTTTGTGTCACACTCCGCTTATAATCACTACTTTTTCCCTACCCAAACAAAAGAATACCCTTTTTACAGTCACATTTGAGGAATAAATTGCTGAATCGTCGCAGCAAACATTTCGGCAAACAATTTTCTCACTCGTCTTGTTCATTTTGGTCTGCATAGTAGATGTCAGTTGATGATGAAATGAAGCTCTATTTGTCAATCAACCTTTGTATTCAAAGTTTCTCATCCCTTCTACTTTAAATAAATTGTTTTTAATGACCATTGCACATTGTTTTATTTTTTGCTTCAAGCAGTTATTCAATACAACTTTAAGATAATTTTCTGGTTGCATTGTTTGGTAGAATTTTCTGACTGATGTACTGAAGAATAATTTGATGAAACGATTAGATCATTGATTGATTGATTGATTTATTGATTAATGGGTTAGTAAACTGGCTTCCTATGAACTTACTGGGAAAGACTTGATTTATGGCTCAATCATTAAATGACTGATTAAACGATTTAGTAGATTTGCTCACAGACTGATTTATTGAACAATTATTTGAAAAACTAATCCAGACATTGGTTGATTCATTGATTGGTCAATTCATTGATTGACTGATTGATTGTTAAGTTGATTGAATGTATGATTAATTGATCGACTGATGGTCTGATGCAGTGACTAACTTACTGAATAGCTGCTATGACTCACCAATGGGTAAACCACAATAAAATTATGCCAAAACCATCATAGCTTAATCAAATTCATGCAATTTGATTTGTGGGCTGGCCTTAAAGGGGATGCCCTGGGAGCAATTAAGCAAAAATTACTTTGGTTAAGGGTTTGCAGGTAAATAAATATAGAACATAATCAACTAAGCTTGTCTATTAATTTTGAGGTTTATTAATGTCTTACCAAGGTTTCATTAATAAAAGAAGATGTTAAATGAAAGCTTTTCACGTGAACTGGAGTTATGACATCATGATTTAAAATAGCCACAGTCGTGGGAAAGTGGTAATGCAGCAAATTATCTGAATCACAATGAATAATCATCTCAATTTGTATTCAGAAGAGGAGAGCTTTATGAATTTTTTATTGAATATATTTTTGATGGGTCTCTTATAGTTATGGAAATTCAACGGGGAAGCTTTAATCTTTGAAAACTGTTTGTAGCAAAGTGTTATCATAGTTTGCCATTCCTGAAATGATGTGTACAACATAGAAAAAGAAAGTATCCAAAACGTGCAAAAATACTAAGCCTTTTAAAATGATAACTAAAAATAACATAAGGAACCTTTTAGCATGTGCACCAGATTTTTTGGGTTAAGGAAAGCATTTTTTATACTCTGGATTTGGTACAAATTGGATAACACACACTGTCTTCAAAATTATCAGCAGAATCATACATTTACCTGATTTCACAGGCATTTTAAAACTAGCTTGAAAGCTGCTACAAGTACTGATAAACCTATTGTCCTGGAAAAATATTTTAACTGGACTTGTTAAATAAGCACAGATTGTCATCAATCCCCGCCGCCAATAAAACTACCACAACCATTTCCCTGAGATTTGGTACTGTGTTTAAAAGAGGTCCATTAGATAACATTGAAAGTGAAATGAAATGGCAAAGATAAACCTTACCTGTAATATAATCAGTGTGCTGTCTCAATTCAACTATTACATCTTCTCCTGTCAAAAATTAAATTAATTCAAAATTTCGTAAGTATACTTTGTTCAAAGTTGATCCTATGCTTCTGTTCAGAGCTCTTTGTATTTCTTTTTAATACTTTGAGTTCAAATAAGAATTTTCTTTAATTATTTCACTAAATCGGAATTTCAAAACAGAATTTTAATATAATTCAAATTGAATGTAACTAAAAGATGGCATACCTTTCAACAAAGCTGCAACCATTGATGGGTCAGTACAGTCATAGAAAGTCTAGAAAAACAGGGAAATGTCAGTTTATTCAATGTTTATTTTGTTTATTACTCTTATTACCTGTTTTTTGTATATTCGACCAACAGGCGTGATAAATTTGATGTTAATTGAGCTAAGGTGATAACATCAATGCTACTCAAACAGAGGTGATAATATTAATGTCATTATAGAGTACTCTATTGTGTTACGGTTACAATCAGAGTAAACCTGACACTCATAAGGAATACACTAAAATTCAGAACACTAGCCTACTAATTTCAACTCTTTTTCTTACCCTTTCAAACTTCAAGCGTTCGTGAAAGAAAAGGGGGAAGGTTGGGGGCACTGATTTTGTCCTTGCTTCTAAGCCCAGCATTTCGACGTTGAGGTACACATATTCATAATCCTTCAAAAATGTGCCTGGACACGTAACCTGAAAAACAAAAAAAAATTAATTTGAAATTTAAATATAAAGTCGAGAGAAGAAAAGTCTTGATTCGTAAACAAACTGAGTGATAGAAACGTGGGGGCATGTTAAGTAAACTATCCGCGTCGTTAGCAACAGGCTGTGAAAAGCGTTACCAAGGACATATGGGGATTTATCTACCATACACACATTTTCTTTCAACATATGTACAAACATTTACAAAAACTTAAGTTGAAGAGATCAACTGCAGTTAATAAAAACTATGAAACTAGAATTAAAGATGACAGCAAGAAAAAAATTAACCAAGATTTAGCCAATTTCTTTTCCTACTTTTGCAGAAATCAGATGACCTCTACTAAGGTTACTACAAATGGGCCTAGCATTTGTAAATCAATTTATAGACTATTTCATACTTACAACGTGAACATCGAGCTCTACAACACATCTCATTGCCTTTCCTGGCATGTTGGTAGTAGAGATCAAGTCTTTTATCGTCGTTTTCTATGCTGGAGTGGAAAGATCGGGCAGGTAAGAAGGAGAATGCTTCAACAGTGACTTTGAATGTCCGCCCTCTTTCAAAATCAAATCTCAGCTGATAACAATAGACGCTATCATTCCAAACCACGTGATACCAAACAATCCAATCAGACGTGTTCATTGAATTCTCACATGGGAATACACACACATGATGTAAACATTGACCTTGCGTGCTTTTTTGGGAGGGGGTTAGTGGGGTATGAGGGGGATCTGACGAAAGGGGGCACGGGACAATTGAGTACCAAGCCTGGAGCAAGATGAAATTTTCTGGGGTCTTAGTTCCAAAATAACTTCAATATGTTCTATTTCTCTTTTATTTCATTATTTTATCATGGAGGCTAAGCCTACTTCAGATTCACCAAAACGATGTGGAGAATTTGAAGACAGAGGGGCGAAATGCACAATTTGGAAGGGTGGATGAAGTGAATGGCCAACGAACCTATCAACCGAGAGTCTCACGGTCGAGACCACAGTCGTAACCTTTCTCTATAAATTTGCAGCTTAACCTGCTGTCCATTCTTCAGGTTTTGGCATATGGGTAGCCAGGAGATATTTGGGAGGCACAGGCCCTGATGCCCCAGGCCTACATCAGCTTGATAGTTGCCAGAACCACAGATTGGGTTAAAAAATGTAAAGCAAACAAGCAATAGTTGGTAACCACGGTAAAGAGCACTCACCCCAGTCTGATCGAAATATGATGCAAGCATGTTTAGATTAAATGTCTATCTTCTTATTGATTTTCATCCATTCTGTGGCATTTGTAGGATGAGCGGAGAGGGGGCGGGCAAGCATTCTTTTAAAAAGTTATTTTGAGAGCCTTACACAAGCCAAATAGCCGTTATGACTGACATTAGCCATAACTATCATACCAATATACAGAATATGGAAATCGGAATGAGGTTGTGTGGGGTAATAGTCATTCATGGAAACAATTTTGATAGAATTTTTAGCCAAGTTGAAGGGTATGGCCACAAAAAATCTTCCAGGACACCTTGTTTTAAATTCGGTTCCCTCAGCTTTGGTCTTGATTGCCTTTTCGTTCCTAACCGCCTCCCCCCCCCCTTGCCTACAATCGTCCCTGACTTTTTCAAACTCTACCTGATTTTTTTGGATGAGTTCTTTAATTAAAATCCCCAACAGATATATTTGTAGCACCTGCATAAATGGCTGCAGATGAAATTTGCACCCCATTCTAAAAATCATCCAGATAAACAGTAAACGAGAGGTACCAAACAAGATTCCTGGAGAATTCCAAATAGTTTTTCATAAAGGTTCTAGAATTGTAGCCATAAACCATGGATAGCTACTTTTGCATCAAGATATGCTATGCCATGCACCACGTAAGTTCGAAACCTTTAACCCCAAAGGGCTCGAAGAGCATTTTGTGGTCAACAGCTAGAATACATTGGTATGGGGGCCATGATAGAGTTTTGGCGAATATAAAAGCAAGCAAAAACTCCTTTAATGAAACCCCTTTTAAGATATCCTGCATTATCTTGATGAGTAATGTGACTGGTATTTCGAAAGGTGCGCCACAAAGTTCCATGAATTAGGTATCTATCATACATTTTGTATCTATCTTTCAATTTGCATGATTTTACTGGATCTCATGACCGTGTATGTAACGAGTTAAGCGAGAAATTTTCCATTATTTTCACCCATGTTCGCGACACCCCTTTCCAACAAGAGAAGACGAAGGCCAAAATTTTATGGTAAATTGCATCAATCCATTTGTGGTTTACAAAATAAAAAAAGGAATCATCTCCGGAGAATGTTAACGATTTTCGTTTACTTGATATTCTTACTTCATTCACTTGATTTTTCCGATATTTATTCAGATTATGAAGTTTCCATCGAAGTTATCGAAAATTAAACAATATGAACTTCGATTAATTCAATGTAGAACTGACTTGCTTCCAAGTTTCCAAGATAAAGCTACTGCAACCAGAAAATTTCTCGTTAACCAGCAGATGAGATTATAGTCTGCATGCACTCAAGATTATTCTCGCCCTGATGACTCTTTGTACACCAGGCTGAAAACAAGTAGTACTACTTAGCCCTGTTATTTACGTAAAAAAATTATACATACATACATCATCTCAGTCTTCTGCTTTATACTGAAGAATTTTGAGCAAAGTAAATACCAAAGTCGAAACCTAACCTCTGTCTGCACAGATCAGGGTTTTGCATTTTCATATGGACAGATTCGAAACCGGTAAGTTAGCAGAATATTTTCAAGGATTACGCAACCGGGGCCATGGGGGATGGCCTGATATAACAGGGGGTGGCCCGATATAACAGGGGGATGGCCGGATATAACGGGGGGCCTCATGTGTACTGATTAAGGTTCAATTTTGTATTCCATCTCATAACTCATAAGGCTCTGGTTATTAACGTGATAAATGAATGACATCTTATATTACATGGACAGGGGTACTGCATAGGGAGGGGGTCAGTCGCTAACAACAACTATTCGAAGAAAAACGCTTGTTTAGCACGATAAGCAAGATAAGGATGTTGATTCCATTAAATTTGATCGGTTGTGACGTAAGCTAATGTGCAGAACGATTTTAAGAGTGTTACCTGTTGCACCACAGGGCAAGGGGGGCAAGGCAGTAAGAAAAGAGCAAGCAAATTGCAAAATAAATTAAATGGGCTCATTTTGTGAGGGCAGGAGGGTTAATTGTCTCTTTTGCCCCCTGCAATAATCGTCCCTGGCCTTTTGTAATATACCCAGCATGTGGAATCTGTTTTTTTCATTCTTTTATTTCAACTTGGTGATTATAGAATAACTGCAAAAGGCCAATTAAAACAAATTGTTGATGAGGTAAGGATTGGGTGGTGGTGATGGAGGGCTTGCCACGACCTCAGATTCTGTCGCTAAATTCATCTGCGTCCAATGCCGTGTTCGACGCACCTCATAGTTACCTGCACATTTTAGCCGAAAGATTCTGACGCATTTAAGACAAGAAATGAAGATATTGGTATGACAATAAATGTATCATGTGTGACATTTTACTACTTAACTATCTACTGCCAGAAAAAGAAATTGTCGATGTAAACAATATTGTCGTCAATAAAAGCAAAGGATCATTGATTAAGTACCGTATTATTAAATGCTTGCTTGAACTGAGAATATTTACCAAAAAGATCAAGTGCAAATAGAACATTAAATATTTACTAAAAGATTGGATGATTCCATCCTTCATTCAGCTATTGTCGTTCTCTTTTTTTACTGATCACTTAGCGCAATAAATTTTCAACTGGGTTCGTAACTTCGCCGTCATCATTCATGAAAATAGCATCCTTAGGATAAGGGTACCTGGCCTGTAGTTATAAGGGTTGTCTGTGGCTGCATTGCATGACATTACGAAATTAACTCAAGTGCACTCAGCTTTCGATCTTTGCCCTTGCACTTTTGCACCATTGGGCATAGTGTTCACAACACTGGGCCTTTATCCACCAAGGGATCAACGTCTATGGCCGCAATATGGGACAACGCACAACGATCGGTGCCAAAGGTAATGCAGAAGTTGCGTGTTTCGCCTGCCCTCACCCTTTTTCTAGGAGGGGTGGTATTCACTGCTTAGTATTGGGAGGGTTGTTGGCCTTTCGCCATCTGAAAATTACCTTTTGCCTTGCCAAAGCATCAGAACGTACAGTATTGGTAGGAAAAATGTCCCTGTGGCTAACCACTTTTGCTTTTAAAGATGTTATCTCATAGTTGTGGGGATGAGCCCTCCAGCCCCCTAGCCCCCAAGCCCCTTTATAGTGATACCCTTGCTTCTTGGTGGTAATTTGTGATTAATAGAATGGAATGGAATCACCCTGAACCACGTATTATATACGTTTCAAAATTTTTACATAAAAATTCATTCAGTTGTCAAATTAACACCAACTTTCAACTACATAATATACCTTGTTAAATACAAAAAAATTCTACCATACATGTCCAAAAAATATCCAAAAACTGTTAATTACTACTGAAATACATGAAATTTGCTTCAAATCGAAGCCAATTCTAGAAGTGCAAACTCGTTTCCAAGTCTGTTGCAAAGAGAGGGACATAGTCCTTGTTCGTTAGCATACAAAGATTGCTTGCCTACCATCAACAACAATTTCTACCATTATTTTCGTTAAGATGCCTATATTGCATTGTCTTAATGGTTGATATAACTGTCAATGCATGGAAATGAAAGGGAAGAGCCTCTATCTCAAATTGCAATGAGAACGAGATCAATTGCATGGCTCCATCAAATTTCGCTAGCATTGCTAAGAGCAATATTACAAATAAATGATCGAATTAAAAACAAAAAACAGTCTACAAAATGCGTTAATTTTGTATCTCTAAACATCTCTAATATAACTTGGAGCCCTTATAAACAAAGGCACATTTAACCAGCAACAGAAAAATGTTTATAAATGAAAGATTTTGCTCGGAAAGTCTATTACTTTTAAATGGAGATTTGTTTTTACCAAACTGAGTTAATATCAAGCTGGGTTGTGGGTCTGTTGTTTCGTAAAAGGTACTTATGGAATTAATTTAAATTAATCTGTGTTGAAATTGGTTTAGGAAGCCTGCTTGTTATTATGTCAATTAAGGATACTAGCCCTAGGATCTACAGTTTATAACGGAAAGCAAAAGCCATTGATATGAAGCCATATATAACCTTGCCAATGAAAAACTTCTCGTGATTGAGTTATTATCAGTTATAAAACTCAAAATAAAGGGATCGCAAAAATTTCGCAAATAGAAGTTAAATTCATGTCGACTTTTACTGATCAAATATGAGCAATTTCAGCCATGCAAAAAATTCTGCTTGTAGCAGTTTTCTTCTTACAAAACCAGACCTACTTATCATTGTTTTGTAAAAAAAATCGCATAAATTCTTACCTGCCAAAACGTCTACCACAAATTTTGAAACATCATGAATTTTTCTTATTCCCTTATCCACATCCTTTCTCATTCTTCCTTTTTCCCTCTTCATATTGATGATAATCATTTGAAATCTAAAGTAACTATAAATAGTCTGATTGGCATTTTCGACAGAATTTTCGTGGTTTCTCAACAGTAACTGTTCCACACTGCTGGCACAACTGTCTAGTACTTTTTGAAAAGTCCACAGTATTAGTCCACCTTGAAAGTGTATTTCCATGGTGCTGAGGCGAAGCTTGTTGCACGGTCCCCGATGATCTTTCGTTTTCTTCGGGAAAGCTTCGTGTCATTTGCCCCGTAGTCATGTCTGGTTTTGGCCTATAAAGTTCACTACTTCTGTATACATTTGGATTTTTCCTTGGTGGAGGCTCGACGGGTCCATTAATTAGTTTCTTTGCACTTTCGGAAGCAATTAACTCAGGTTGATCTGCATTAACTCTCATTCCTTGTCTGCATCCTGACGAGCTCCCATCAGACAAATAATCAGTTGGTGACGTAATTCTTTCAGTTTTCTTTGATATTATATTATTTGTTATAAAATCATTCATATTCTCTTTAGAAGTATTACTTTCTGTGCTGCCAACAAAAAATCTGTCAGCAAAACTTGAAGTAGATGCAGCACTAACTGGCATCTTTTGTTCACTTTTTACATTTCTACTTTCATCTACGACATTTCTGATCTCCTTTTGATCAAAAACTCCTGACTTTTCATCTAGCCTTGAAGCTTCAAGTCTAGATCCTTTAGAAACTCCCTCATCTCTCGCTTTATATCCATAATATCTATCATTGTAACTTACATCAGAGTGAACAGTTTTGGGGGATATTCCTTGCCTATCACCATCATTAAATAGCCTCCGTTGTGTGATAAGCTTAGTTGCCATCGCAACTTCATTTTGGGCAACTTCAGGGTCTACTACTAAGCTTTCTTCATGTTTGTCCTGCACTTCATGCAACACTTTTTTCATAGTTTTGTTCAAAGCCACATCATCTTTAACAGAATCCTTATTAATATCACTATCAAAGGCAGCCTCTTTTCGAGAGCTGTCAACGCCACCACGAGACTCTGCATCCAACATGGCAGCATATTGTTTCTCCCTTGATTCCATAGACTTCTTAGGCTGCTTAACCGATCGAAGACGATCAGTTGTCAAAATTTTTGGAACGACAACTTTGAAAATCGATCGTTTTTTCTCTGAGTGTCTCGGACTTAAGCTTTGGGTTGGTTTTGATGGTACGTCCATTTTGGAATCTTTTGTTTTAACCTCTTTGGCATCACCCTTTTTTGCGGGAGGTTTTGCATCTGAGGCTCGGGAACCCTTTTTGGTATTGTTTTGTGACGCATCAAAATTTTTCTGTGAAGATTCTAACACCACAATGGTATTGTATGATGTCTCATTAGCTGGTTGGTTTCTACTTCCTTCTCGAGCAGACCTTTGCTCTTTATTGGTTGGTTGGCTGGGCAATGTCACTTCCGGTTGCGGGCTTTCTTCCGGTTTAACAGCTTTTGCTTTTTGATCCTCAGGGCCTGCCATGGATTTTCCATTGATTTTACCGTCTGGAATCTTATCATCTCGCGAAGAATCTTTCATTTTAGCAAAGCCATCAGTCCTATTCACCTGATCGGCCTTTTCAAACATGGCTCGCGTTGTTTGGTAGTTTTCACGTGACGTTTCGGGCATTCTTGAATAATTAAAAATAACTTCATCTGACTTTCTCGGAGCGTAATTTTGCTGCCTATCTGTTGACAAAGGAACGCTGTTCACTTTAGTTGAATGGTTAGACTCAGAAGAAATGACATCCGTTCTCCTGATTGGTTTGTCCATACCACGGCCTACTTCTGGCGGCTCGTGTAAAGCGTTTCCTTCAGAACGACTTCTACCAACCTTGGGAGAAATCGCACCAGAGTTTGAAAGGACAAAATCTTTTGATGTCCTTTGCGGATAACCTTTTAATGGTCCGTCATTTGATGATTCGTTTGCAATCCGACCTGACTGATTCGAGTCTCGGTCGCTTTCCTGTCGTCTATTGTAAGCGGTATCAAGTTCTGGGACACTTTTAGTAGTGTATTTCTTTGCAGAATCTAAACTTCCTCTTCGATCTCTATTACCATTGCTGTCAAAATTTTTCAACAAAGCAGCAAGTTGCTCCATTTCTGATTCAGTTGCTGGCTGCGGTGACGACAATTTATGCTTGTGGTTTTTCTTTTTTCGTGGTAGCGTGAAAAATGACGATTTGGTAGGCTCTAAATGATTCTGCTTGGATGATTCTTGTTTAAATCTTTCCTTGTTTAGCTTCGCTTGGATTCCTCCCTTTTCGCCATTGCGATACATCTGCAAAAATAATGAAAAGAAATAAAAATGCGAAGAAAGTTAGAGATGACATGACAGGGGATAGCAAGACATTGATGTAACATTAAATCAACATTCAGTATCACTAACAGGACAACTTTTAACATTTTGGAGGGAATAGAGCAGCTGGCAGTTCAGGGGATAGACTATGTGAAACAATTAACAATTAATTGTCGATTCAAAATTACTATTCTTCCCAATCTTGTTGAACTTTTGTTGAAGCACAGTCGGATATGATATCTCATTCTGTATCTCTATCTCTAATCATCGAGTTAATGAGGGAAAGGAAATGCTATGTTGTGCTACGGGGGAGTGAAGACAGCTGAGTGAAAACAGGAGAAACGTGGGCCTAAGCAAAGATTTTGATGTGAGAGGTTGCTTGTGCAGGAATGTGTGAGTGAGGTTATGGTATGAGTTGGTAGGGAAAAACAGCAAATGATGGAATGGATGAGCATGATGGAGATGCAATGAATGGTAAGAAAGAGATGCTTCATGTAGCTACTAATAAAATGACGTCGTAAAAACTACCGTCAAAATATCTTAATCTTGGTCATCTGATTGGAATTAAATTATTGTGTAGAATTACAGAGGAATATGCTGAAACAAAGACGAGATTTTAATGGGACAAGAAAGGAACTTCTGTGTTGACTAAATTGTTGTCACAATCGGATGAATCACTATTACTTAGCGGTTTCTGATCAATCTGCAAAGCAACATGCAACTGCATGATAAAGTTGCATGAGTCAAATTATTGCATCATCACAAGTCTGGTTCTAAAACTATGCGAACAGCCAAAAAGACAGCAGCAGTTTTACAGAAAATTTGTGTCATTTAATTGTCATGTCTCATCTTTGTTTCAAAATATTCTGCTGTTATTTTAGATAAAACCTAATCCAAATTCATATGACCAAGGTAAAGAAATTTTGTAGTTTTAATGACGTCATTTTCATGGTGCTATAGGCATATCCGTCTCATCATCTATTGCTTCCTTTATGCTCGTTCATTTCGAAATAGGTTTTTCTTTCTTAGCAACACATATCTTGACTTTCTTCACGAATTTTTAAACAAATATCGCAAGCATAAAAATAATTGTTTAGGCCTACGCTTCTCTTACTTGCCATTCTTCAGGCCATCTCAACACAACCTTAGCATATCTCAAATCGCATTCTTGTATTAAAACATGAATTCAGGCTAAGGTCAATTTTGTTGTGGCATTTCAAAAAAAGCGACCATAATGTAGAAATTCAAAAATATACTTTTATTGCATCTTCGCATAGGAGCATTTTAATATTCTCTTTCTGTCTTAACACACGTTGTGACAAAAGCATCGCGCGTTTTGCAATATTGAACCTTCTTTTTATCCCTTTTCCTTCGTCCTTTACGCTTATCGCAATATATATCAGTAGAAGGAACCGAGGAAGACCAAAACGTCGCTGGATAGATGACATCAAGACCTGGACTGGGTTACCATCTTGGGACTCCATAAATGCCACTGTAATGGACAGAGTGGATGGCAAAGTTGGTGTCATGATGTATCGTATTCCGCATAAAACGGAGGAAACGAAATAGAAATATCAGTAGAACAAACGATGCCGAATAGTGATCAAATTTAAAAAATCAAATGAATATACCTGATTTGGTTCTTGGTATTCTTTTGAACTTTTTTGATTGAAAACTGAGTATTCAGCTGGACTGAAAATAGAAATTAGAACAAAATTTAAAACAATAAATTTAATTTATATTGGTGAATTCGAAAATCATTTACATTACATAGGCACGTTTTACACGACTGCAAAATTTTTGTGAAGCTTCAATAATCTTTAAAACATAAACAAGAGATTCGATGACGCGGCTATGGAAAAATTGAATGAGATGATTACGTAATTTGCCATGATGCTATTTGAAATTTGCCCAGTGGTTCTTATAATTGCAACATATATATATAGGTGTTTAAAATTAAATATATTGGATGATTAAAAATAATGATTTGAAATGAATACAGAAAGGAATGCAATTCTCTGAGTAACGCGCACAGATGAAGACAAAGTTAACCCTTTCACCCCTGGACGGGCCATATTGCCCAATGACAAACACTGGAAAAGATAATTTTTCAGGGGGTTAAGTACAAAATATTGTAAATGTTCTGATGGAAGTTTTCTATAATAGTTTACGCTTTCACCTAAGTTATTTGACTATGCTACCCCCTGAAAAGCGTAGAATTATATGGGTTTTAACAGTTAACTGAAAACAAATCCGGGTGCGAAAGGGTTTAAGCCTATTCCACACTTATTTGGAACACCTTTTGGACATCACACTCATACTTATATTAACTCTTTCACACCCGGTCTTGTTGCAATTATACAATAGTCACTAATGCATTTCGCCAGTTTCGAAGGGGGTTAGCACCGATGAATTTAGAAAATTGGACTTACAGATATGGACCTGCATTAGTAATAAACCGTTTCCTCAATAAGAAATCAACAATTCTAGCCGAGGGTCTTTGGAATTTATGGCTCCTTTAAGGATGAAAGGGTAATTTGATCATATATGTATTAATATGATATTTTGACATGCACATTATTCAATTTTATTAACAATGACCAGGCCATAAATATGGTTTATGAATGTTTCGACTCATTCTACTGCTGATAATGTTGAAAGTATGGAGTCAAAACGCTCGAGCATCATGAATGGCCTAGTCAAAGTTTGCGTCAAAAACAATTTGATAATTTGTGTACGACAAGTTTTCTGTGTCCATCTAATTGTAAAAGCAGCTTAAGGGCCATTAACTTCTGCCATCACAGTGGATGCTAGAGCCAGGTGGCCGATCCCAGCGGCAGCACCGTCTGCTTACCAGTCATGCTCATATCCATTAATTTCAGTTGACGAAGAGGGAGACTATTTTGACCAATTATGCAGAGGACGTTGCATTTATCTCCAGTGTATGAAATAAGCTTGCAAACAAACACAAAGGATATATAAAATAGATGATTCCTAGGAGCCTCCATGTACAATCTCGGATATCTAGCCTTGGTAACTCCATGGGAGCTCTATTTATGTGTCGGATAGCTAAGATTTTCAAACTGTAGCTCTTTTATGCAATGCTTTTGTATTTTATCTTATCTTTCAAACACTGTGCACTAGTATACTGTTGTGAATTGAAATTTGATAATGAATATGTTTAAAATTCGAAGAAATTTTCTCAAATCGTTTTTAACCCCTCCAACCCCCGGTGATGGTATAGCTGTACAGTAACATTGAATGGGTCTGCTGAGGTCGCAAGGGGGCACAGGCATTGATAATGATAGAGCGAAGAATCTTTACGAATATTTAAAAGCAGATGTATCCAGATCATAAAGGGATTGGTTACCCCCTGCTACGAAATTAACAATTCTCGCTGAAGGTCATTGAGCCAAATGGTCCATCCGTGAATAAAAGGGTAAATTGTGTGGGTGACCCTGTCTTCTTCTCACAAAATGGGGTATATACTCACGTCAAAGGGCTTCCCGATGCATCAGACCAGCTGCCATAATCCGATGTTTTTGACATTTGTCGGTCATAATCCGCAGATTTTGAAGATCTTTCTCTGAATGCTTGAATTCTACTGCTTAACAGTCGAGATCTGTTTTGAGTTTCAACGCGTCTTTTATCAGCATGTTCCTTCATTTTATCTGTGATTCCATGCAAATCCATGGCGGTTTTATATCGGACTAAAATTAATAAAAAATAAAATGAATCATGAATTAGTGTTGGCTATAACATGCAAGTTTTTTGTTCGGGGCAAAACTGAAAAACGAGACCCCTGCTCTTAAGGTGGACAAATGGGGCAGAAAGCAAAGGAATCTGGGAGTACTGAATCTGATGGTAATTCTAGAAAATTGTAGACTGCTACTTGTGTGGGGTTCCTTTAACACATCTAAAGAGGGTGAAAATGGCGATGTTAGCTAATAAGGCCCCCTAAACCCTGGGCAAATTGCCTGGGCAAGGAGGGGCGCCCCTGCCCGCTGATAATGAATCAAAAGGGTAGTAAGACGTAAACAAAACCTAAATATCCAATCATAAAGTACAAAATGAAGTCATACCATTAGCCTCATTGCAAAGTTGATATGATTCCACAAGATTCCCTTCTTGCTCTGCTGCGATTGAACTGATAACGAGGCTCTCCGCTTCATCAACGGCATCTTCAAAGGCATCTGTTGAAAATAATTCAACTCAATTCAACAATAAACCCAAAGGTTCATGATAGAAATTATGACGTAATGTCATATGAGATAATGCCTTGTGATATGTGTGTGCAAAACAATCAAAGTGAATGGGACAACTCTTTTAGTCTAAATGCGAGTCTAGTATAGACAGCACACTGATTGCATTACAGGTAAGGTTTATCTTCGCCATTTCGTTCTACTTTCTAGGAATTAAGCATCTTCTATTATGTTCAGTTTTGATGATACTATTGGTAAGGACCTTTGGTATAATTCATTTTTTTTCAGAAATTGCTCTGTTCATTTTATTTAATGTTTACAAGCCAAGGTACATTGTGGAAATAACAATCCAATTCAATTATTGAAAACGTAATGATGCTATGCTTTCGTAAATGCGAACTAAGCATCTCATTGGCTTTACATCGCATGTTAACACTTTTACGTTACAAAAAGAAATCCCTTAATAAGTCTTTCGAGAACGCAAAAACTACAAGAGAAAGCGGAAACATAATATACCATAATTTGCATCGTTATCAAAAATATTCATCCTCTTGAGTGATGAAAATAGTTTTTTCAGTGTGCTATATAATGTTTCTTTTGAAGGAACTTCCCTCGAGGTATAGAACTGCTCTTTATTTTCTATTTTCTATCTTCTAATTACTTTTCAATTATCTATTTTTCTTTTTTTATTTTCTATTTCAAATTTTATTTTATCTAGACACAGTTGCCCTGTCAGTTCATTGAAACTGCTTTTCAGGGGGGGGGGGGGCTGTGTTATGCATAACAAGTTGAAAATATTAAAAAATAATTATTCACTCGTTTTAAAAGTTTTATTCTTCAAGGGTCTTATTTATGGAAATGATAATTTAATTAACAATAAAATAAAGAAATAACACAAGGGATTTTAAAAAATAAGTTATACCTCCTTGGTCTATAAATCTTCTTGGTTGGTGATGCATTTTCTGGATTTCTGAATTAAGAGAGTTCCCAATCGAATACCTTTTATTCCCAGCAGGATCCATATCTTCACTTGAATTTCTAACCGTGCGTTCCCCCCTTCCCCCCATTTCTAATGATTTCCTAGCTCCTTGCTGCCTCGCCTTGGACTTGCTCCATGCTGCCTCGCTTTCAAGGTTTTCGTAATCAGATACATCACCTGTAGTATCCAACCTCGATTCAATGCTTTTAACATGTTGTTGGTGTTTCTGGAGGCGGTGTGTTTGCGGAACTGTTTCGTTTACTTTTACAGGGCTTTTGGACGGTCCCATCTTTGTACTCGAATCACTTCCGGGCCTCAAAGCGTCACGTGACATTCTTTCATTTGTATTGTCTACTGACCTTCTTTTCCTCCTTTCCGCATCCTCCTCCGCATGATGGTTTTCTTTGATGAGCTCATCGTTCAACGATTGGTCAAGATTCTCCTTGTTTTGCTGCACACCATATCCATTGACAGACAGCACGTGATCACCATTGTATGCATTTGGTCGTCTTGGTGATGAGGTGCTCTTTCCCGATTTACTTCTCTTTAGAGCAGAGCCCATCATCTTTTTAAACGATTTCCTCTTCGCAGGAGCATCTCGCTCTTCACTTACACTAACCTTGTCTTTCTTCGCTCCTTTCTGTTTGGGCGACTTAGCTTTATCCGCGTCTTTCCCGCGGGCAGAGTCGTTATTCTGAGCACTAAGCAGGTCATCTTTGCTAACAACAGTCGTTTCCCGCGGGGCTTTGCTCGCTTTGATTGGCTCTCCATCTTGATTTGCATAAAACACAAGGAGAGGCTGATACCTTCCGCGCATACATCTGTCTTTAACTGTGTCCCAGTTTGGCCCAATCTTAAATGGATACAAATCAGTCAAATTTTGTTCAAAATTAGCAAATTAAAGATTTTACTCTGATATTCTTTTAATTTAACTCTCATTTCAGCCTTATAGATATCAAATTTCATTTTGGCATATTGATTTTAGATTACTTTTAAAAGTTTTCTCTATGCAGATAAGGATTTCTAAGATATATTGCTTGCTTTGTTCCGTTAAATGGATGTGCCTTTGATATACTGGCATAATGAGGGGCATGGGTCTCTCTTAAGTCGAAATACAAAGTATGAAAATATAAACATGAAAACTGTTTCTGAAGCATGAGATTAAGCTTATCTTCAACAACGAGGAGGACAATTCGACGTAATCCAAATCAGAATTCGATCAAACAAAAAACCTGCTTGTAACACAACTCCTGGGTAAAATACGTATACGAAATATGAAATAAGTTTTTAGTATTGGTCACATTTAACACTTTTCAAAATGAGGACATTTATGTAAATATAAAAACCTGTTTCTGGTATGAAAAATGAGTCAAACCATTCCTAATTAGCTGAGGTGGGTAGATGTGTAACAACCTTCCTTCATTTTGGGCAAATGAGCACGGCCAAGGTGAAGCAGTCTTTTAAATGGTATTTTAAATAATCCACTAATTTTTTTTGCTTTATTCTTGAATAAATATATTTCAGAAGCTGATAGGGTATCTTGTCTAAATATTTCACATGAATATAAATATATGAATAATACTAGAATAAACTCAATTGATATGAAATCAAGAATGTTGCAGGAATGTTGTATTGATCTAATTGAATGTTTTCCCCCAAATATTGCCTCAGTCTTCTGTGCATGCAATTTCTGATCTACGTTCTATACAGCCCTTTCCCTAAAGATTGTTACCGTTAACAGAGTCAATCATTAGAAGAGCATGAATAAGAAGGAAATGCTTTTTCGAAGAGATAAAATTAGCAATGATCGTATAGAAATATTTGTCGTTCCTTTAAACCTCACATGGTCTTGACTTCAGAAAGTAACAACACACAAATTGCAGGAAAGTTATTACCTCTTTGACTCTTGCATCATCTAGATAAAACCAAGTTTCTTGCCGAGAATTGTAGAAAAATGTCGTGTAATGTCTTCCATAATACGTCATCATTCCAACTAGTCTCAACTTCATTTTTCTAGCTTTGTCCTCAACATTGTCAAAGAGCTAATGGACAAACAGACATTTAGATGGAGAAGATACAGCAGTTTCTCATAAAAGCAATTAATTAATCAATGAATCAATAAGTTAATCAACAAATGACCCAATCAACTGACTGACTAACTGACTAACTGACTAGCTCCCTTTTCTCACCTAATCTCACCCACCTTCACTCACTAATGCCACATTCACATTGCTCCAGATACAAACTTATCCATTTTTTGTAGATATCCATCACCTGTCCACACTGCGCCGTTTTTGTACATAAGCGCAAAGAAAAATATCCGTTTGAGTGGTTATCACCCGTTCACATTGCTGCGTTTTTGTGAAGTTGAACTTTCCATAATAATACTCAGATAATTTATAGCTGGTGCTAAATTGCTGAGGAGAACTAGCAAAGCTCTTTCGCTTTCAATCTTTTCGAGACTTTGCTTTCATTGAAACAATAACAAAAAGCCACTTATTTTGTGCTAATGTTGTTGCTGTTGCAGTGTTTTTGTATCTATTCGTTTTTGTGCGTTCACACTGATCTGCTGCGTTTTCGAAAACCGCCGTTTTTGTGCGTTTTTGTGCTGAGTAATGTGAACGGTTTAACACAAAATGGAGGTTTTTCTCTGCATTTTTGTACAAAAACGGAGCAGTGTGAACGGGGCATAACACACTTGCTCACTCCAATGGAAAAAACGAGCATTAGTGACAGGAACAACATGGATGATATTTGATCAACATTTGTATGTTACATCCTACAATGCGGTTCAACTCAAAACCAAAGTGAAATACATATTTGCTGAGGATGTACTTACATCTTTGAGCTCAAGCCTTTTTCCCAGACAGTCCAGCAAACCCATGACATATTCTGCAGGAGGTTGATCAGTGTGCCAATTTATGCCAATGACGACTAAAAACATCGGTAGGAGACGAAATCAAAATGGTAACTATTACACCCGCTGAGATACGTAATAAGCGTAGTATCAAGTTACTGGAGTCGCTCTGCTTGAGGGCATGGTATAAAAAAGAATAACAACAAACATTCATACTGCGCCATTCATCCACGTGGCTCAAAGGCGCATGATGATAATTGGGCGCCATTCAACTGTTATGCAAATGTTACCGTTTTCAGGCCTTCTCTCCCTCTTTAAAAAAAATCCAATGCAAAGTTAATTTTAAAAAGAACGTATGAACTGTCTTACCAATATCTGGACAGTTTAACAGGGTTCTTTGCATCTTGGTAGGTATTATAGACTTCTCTTTGTAACTGCACTTCTTTTCATCCTGAAATATCATTTCAAATTTAATTTTCCTGCAGTTTACGTGTCTAGATACTTCAACTAAAATCAGAGACACAAAATCAGGTTCATTTCTCAAGGAGCTCTGTCAAGCAACATCCGATAAGAATACAAAAGTTGACACAAATTTCTTCTTGTTACGTACCCTGTTCTTGCATTCCTAGCTTTAGATGTTAAATGCAGAATGAAAGTACTATAATCCTTATCAATGTTATTGACAATTAGTTTCATTCGCTGTTATTGGTACCAGTACAAATTGCCTGAATAGCGAGACTTGTATTGTAGAAGTTGGAATATGAGATGAAATTTTCCCGCAATTATTAAAATGTCGATACAAACAAATAAATTTAGCGAGGTTTGATATTGTTTAGTTATTGACTATTATAGAACAGTTCCCCTTATCATTTTATCATTATTATCAATATAACTAACAGTTCATTTGCTAGAAAGACAGCTTCTTTAGAGCTTATTAAGCCTTAATAAAAATTAAAAGTTAAATAAAAATAAAATCAAATACATGTAAATCTAATAATGTGACAATTTCATAATCAGTCTCAACACGTATTGTTAAATTTACGAGTTTACAATTTTGCAATTTTATATTTTCAGTCAATGAAGCCCGCTTGTTCCAAGAAATTCATACATAGCCTCCAATAAAAATCTTTTCACTCTTCTAGTTTTTCACGTTTTTAGCCAAAATTGAAGGTTATTTGATTCTATCGAAAGTATATCAAGAGTATCGAAAATGTCTCTTAACTTACCGGACAAGGTCTACTTTCTCCAAGAGATGACGTCACTTTGAGTAATTCTCCGAAGGAGGAAACAGGACGGTAGCCATTTTGTCGAGGTCTACTCGCTTCATTGCTGAAATCAAAATAATATCATCGCTAAAAATTGTCTATCACTCAAAATTTGCAACCTGTATATGGATACTTATAATTCCGTGTGCATGTCGAACTAAAAAATATTATTTAAAGTACAACAAGTTTACTGTTCGTTTATATCTCGTGTGATTTTATCATGAATAAAGTTACTGCCTTTAGATATTGCAACTGAAAAGGACTTTATTTCCCCCGACGCTTGTCAGGGTGTGAAGAGAAGAGGTGATGACAAAAATCGAAGGGAAATAAATAGCCAATTGTGGATCGAATGAATTTGCCTTTGGTCCTCCACCTCCCCCCCCCCCCCCCCCCCGCCGATAAAACATCAAAAAGATCGTTACTAGTGGCTATATAGAGCCCAGGATACAATCAAACCCAATGGCCGCCTCCTAATGAAAACAGTAATGTACAAAAACAAAGAATAGTTGAGCTTATCTTTGTCTGGGTCTTTAAGCAGAAAATAATACGGTTTACTGAAATACATCAGAGAGATGTCATCAGGCTTATCTTAATCCCCGTAAAATCCTTGGCTAATTTTAATGAAACGAAAACAAAACTGAAATTACATTCATAGTATGTTAATAATATTGAAAACAGTGTCTACAATTTGGCTGAAATTTGCAATTAAAACCTAAGAGAACGCAATAGTGCGATTAAGGTGATCAATTTGCCCGCTGTTACTTTTATGAATGTATGAATGTACAAACATTGTGATTCGAGCAAGAAGTTAAGAAGATGTAATAAAAACCGGAGTCAATAAATCCACAAATAATGTTAACCCCTTTTGTTTCTGATGTCGTTTCATGAATTTGAACGCTTTGCTCATTGAAAAATCCCCGCTTTGCCATAGCTTACTGATGAGCAAAGCGTTCATGTCATGAAAACAATGAAAAAGGTCTGCATTACCACCAATGTTGGATTGTCCATAGAAAAGGGCGCGTGTGCGGGTGTGCGTGTGCGAGTGTGCGTGTGCGAGTGTGCGTGTGCGTGTGCGTGTGCGAGTGTGCGTGGGAAGGGCATGATGCCGCAAAACGATCTTGCTGTCAGAAAATTTCTTAATGGTTGGGCCTTGTTGGTGGATGAAAAGTTTGTATTTTGAACATAAAACTGTATTGAGTTGAATCTAATACCACTGCTGTAAATTCTGAGACTAGCCCTTTAAGATCCGACCCCCCCCCTCATGTTGTATCAATTTGCTTCTGACACAATTCAATGCAAATTCTAGGAGGAATGACAGGCAATGATATTAATAAGATACTTACACTAAAGCTGATGCAGCCACATAGTTAACAACTTGAAAGAAACTCAATGGGTCTGAAGTTGCACCACATTTGCAAAATATCTGAAAGAATTAAATATATAAATGATTTAATAATGTAAAAAAATAATTAACAATCAGTGGCTAAATGAATTCAGGAGAAAATATTTTGATGTACCAGCAGAAAGCCTGCCTCCAGCAAAGACAATTGGGGGGGGGGAGCCATAGAAAAGGGCAAATACATATTACATGAGGGACATGGCTTAAATGCAAGGTCAATAAGGGTTTGCAGCCTTTGCTCCTAATGCCATTATATGGGCATCAATTTTCATGAAAAACAGCAGGATTAGAGAATGTTTTTATGCATTTCGTTTAAAATCTACCAACACTATTATTAAACATGGACCTATACACTACTGAGGAGAGAATACACCCCTAACTTCAAAAATATCTTTTTATCTATCCAAGGGTCATATTATGTATAAAATTAAAAAAAAATAACAGATAAAGCTTTAAGTTAAGATATTTTGCATCTAAATAAATTAAAAAAGCCCACATGATGGATTCAGAATTAAAAACTAATTAAAAATCTCATTATCAATATGGTATATACATTTTTAAAAGTATGAAACTTTTCATTCCCTGGCTTCAAGGTCATATAAGAAAATCTTCATATTTTACATTAGGCCTTTCACAAATTTATGGCTCAATGGGGGGTGCTAAACGAAAAGGAGGCTTAATAACATACATTTCATTAGTGTTACATTCAAAACTCTGTAGCTTGGGAAAAGAATTGTATACCAGAGTTAGGAAAGCATTGCGCTCACATGGTGGCTAGCTGGGGGAAGGCCCACTAAAAACAATAGAAACACCTATGACACATCCAACGTTCTCTTCCGGTAAGCATGTTTATGTGCAGAGAAGGGTTAACAACATTCTGATCCTTGTCATATACCACAATAAAAATAAATTTTATAGTAAATTGTAGATGTTGCATAGGTAAATACCTGTTCACGTATTTGCATTGCAAATTTTTGATGTGGTATGCAGTGTTTGGCATTGCATAAGTCTTCATGCTGGCCATATGCAATGTGATAATGTAAACGCCGTAATATGTTTTCCTGTTGAGTGCAAACATTAATAGTTTTTAACAATAAACATTCAACTAAAGCTTAAAGGAATCTTAAATCCGAAATTAACAATTGAAAATCAGAATAAAGAAAGGATCATGAAACACACAAAAATAAATGGAAGGGCCAAATAAAGAAGGGAGGGTGGCTCTCAGAAATTTGATGCACAGTTAAGCAAAAAGAAGGCAATTGAAACAACTGCAACTGATATATTTTTTACTCACAAAACATTCAGCAGCATCACCCATCCTTCCAATTTGGAATTTACGTTCATCCTGCCATAAAAATTGAAATTATGTGATAATTGTGAAGACTTGATTTCAGTCAATGATCTTTTTGTGAAGCACAAGAGAATGTTTAGCATAAAATTGATATTTGGAATTGCTAAGAAAGACAAAGGATATTGACTAAAACTATCAAGGAACGGAAACTTCAGTACTTCGGTCATGTAGTTAGACGAGGAGATCTTCAAAGGGTTCTCATGGAAGCAAAGGTAGCAGGCAAAAGAGGAAGAGGCCGACCCAAAACATCTTGGACAGACAATATCAGGAGCTGGACTGGTTTGAGCTATAGTGAGGCCGTAGTGATGTCCAACGATAGAGAACGGTAGAAAATCATATCCTCCAACCCTCGGGAAACAGAGGTCGGAACATGAAGAAGAAAAAGAAAGACAAGCCATGCACGATGGGCTGCTGTCATTTTGCTGATATTTTCCCACTTTCCTTGTTATGGAAAGTCCATGACTGTAGTAGTTATAGTGGGGCGAAGGGGGTGACATCCCCAAGCAAAAAATTTCTTTCAAAACCAAGGAATATCACCCAATCTTCCTTTCACTATGAAAATTTATCTGAAATTATTTACTTGATCAAAGGTGTCATTTTTGCTTGAATCAAAGAGATTTGGTGTGGAGAAATCTGAAGAGTACCTGAAATGCCTTTGCCATGGCAATCCGAAGCACATCTGGGGGCAATGCAGCCTCATCACTTTCTTGGAATCTTTCAAAAATTTCCTGCATGACGAAACAAAATATATAATGGAATTAATAAAAAATACTGATCCAGTGATCAAGTGATAAACAAAATGCAGTAAAGAAGTGTTTGAAACATCATCTTACAGTCAACAAAGAAGGCTTTTACCTTTAAAGCACAAAATATACAGCACTCTCCAGGGCATG
This sequence comes from Catostylus mosaicus, assembly GCA_964019065.1. Taxonomy (NCBI): domain Eukaryota; kingdom Metazoa; phylum Cnidaria; class Scyphozoa; order Rhizostomeae; family Catostylidae; genus Catostylus; species Catostylus mosaicus. The sequence continues at coordinate 735,891 of OZ025189.1, read as the reverse complement.
TATGACCTGCAAGAAGTCGGAAACTGCGCCTGAATACATCAAGATGCCAAAGGACCTAAACAAGGGCAAAAATTGTGGTGAAATTCAATATAACAAATTAAATGCTGATGAAATTGACATTCCTTGCCTTCACATTAGTTTATAATGTAAACCTCCAAAAAAGATCTCAGGAATGCCAATAAATGATGGGGAATTGCTTTTACGAATTTTCATTGAACAGAACAAACATAGATATCATACAAGTTCATTTAAGCTTTGATGAGTAGGGAAGACAATTTGTTGATCCCTTCAGGTTTCAAACCTGGAAACATGCCTAACAGTTTGTTGATGCAACTTTTAGAATCTCTGATTATTTTAACAAGTTTATTGTATTATTTGATAATGGGAGAATTGACCCTGGGCCTCAATACAATACTGCAACATTTTTTATCTATACAATTTGATTTATTGCCAAATCTAGTAACATTGAAAACCAATTTGTTTTTAGAAGACATTGGATAGGGCCATAAAATAGTCTGATTTATTAATAAAATAATCTTATGGCATTCTTGAACACAATCCCATCTTAATTATTGGGTTGCATTTATGAGGCAATCTTCCTTCAGAAATTCCGCTCACATATTATATATTTGTGTCTGACTTTTTTCAATATTCATTTAAAATCATGTTTTTATGTAAACAATTATTCAAAAAATATCAAGCTGCTGGGAGAAGTTATTAACATGTTATTTTTCGAGGCTAATATCAACCGAAATACAATTTTGACACTGCCTAATTGAATTCTCAGACGTAGTATCAACAACAATTCTGTCAGACGTAAACAAACACCTATAAATTGTTAAGCAATTCGCCTTCTTGCACCTGTTTTATAATTTAATCAATATTTGTACTAATATCATATAGTTTCATACCTGGACAGCCGAATTCATGAAACAATTATTTTCTCCTGGGTTATTGCGTAAACCTTTGCTTGGCATGATCACGGAATGGCGGAAATTTCCACCAGTCTTCGATCTCACGAGAGTCATCTTTAGTTCCTTGTTACACCAAAATTTGTCTTCTCCTTCAAACTACGTGACGGTACCTTAACCCATATTTTTCATGACTTTTTGTCCTTCAGAGAAATCCTTAAAAGTATGTTTTGTTCAATCAAAAGCAGGGTGATTCGTTGACTCCGTTGTGGCTGTTAACTTTTGAGATGGTGTTTGATCCCAACTGATTTCCACACGAGATTTTTATAACTGTGAATCTTATTTCAACCCGAAACCACTAAAGACACTTGCGTTTAACTGTTAAGAATACACCAATCCACATCCATTCAATGTAACCTTATAAAAAACCACGAACCAGCAGCGATTTTCTGGAATCTTTCTCCCATGCTGCCATTTCTTCTCCGACAGCGTGGCTCGCCAACAAACAAGAATTGTAAGCGATAGAATTGATGTACAGAACACCCGAAAACAGTGCAGTTTAGAAAATGCTCTTTAGGAGTCTACTTGATAAATAAAAGCATTAATCCTTTATCTTTAATCCATTTACATGTCATGCAAAACCTTTATTTTCGTCCGTGAAGAAATCATCCATGTGAGAAGATGGCCTATTTCTATGTGATCATCGATCGTGTCGTCTTCTTTCGGTGATAAGAAACCACGGTGATGTAGCTAATTCAGAACTGATTGTATAAAAATACTAATATTTCATTAAATGAACTAAATCTTAGAAGCTTTAACCAAATCGCACAATAATAACAACGGATTTTTTCTCGTGTTTCCTTGCTGTTTTGTCGACGGCCGTTGTTTTTCTTGTTATTGGCTTCATCAGTAAATGTCATGTCCTTCGAGTAGGTCAATATGGGGGAGGAGTTTTATTGTCAAACAAATCACTTTGTTTTCCAATTTCTAATTTCTTTTGTGCATTTCCTTTACATTACAAAGCAAACAAAAATACCAGTTTTTTTAAGAAAATATGCAGAATTATTTGTTGCTTTGTTTTTGAGGCTGACCCCTACCCACATATGGCGTCGGTGAAGTTAACTTATTTAGTTATTATTCAAAGCAAATTCGAGATGCCCCTAGTAACTGCAGAGTCTAGAACTGAAACTGTCTTAGCAACTGCAGGATTTCATTACGGAGACTTTCTTATAATAAAAGTACTTTCCCACAGGGCTTATTTTAAGAAATCTTTAATACTGCACATTTATAATTATATTTTTTATTGGAAAATTTGTTGGTTGCAATCGGTGCAAACCCCTGCAAACCCCAGGTGTCTTGGTAATGCAAGCATCACCAAGGGCCCCAGACTGCCATTTCGTCGGAAATTTGACCTGATTTATACAATAGATTAAACAATAAGCTATTGTTCTTTAAACAATTAGACTATTGTTTTGCAGGAAATTTTGTCTTTCATGCCCCCTGTTTGGAGATGGCTGGATTCGGCCCTGCATTTACAGCACGGGCCCCGAGGTAGTTACCCCTCCCCCTTTAATGTCTGAAACCCTTCCGACTTGAGAATCATCAGAATTAAAATTTTTGTAAGGTTTTAAGTTAGGATTTTATCGGATGATTCTAGCAGAATTATTGGAAAAGAATTTAAACAAAATTTAGTGATGCAATATCTGAAATATTTTTCAGGGACCACCACACAAAAAGTTAATCAGCATCTGGAAACCTCTCTGCCACCGATGACATTCAATAATGAAATTCAGTTTGCATATACATGAAAACGTCATCCTTTGTCTAATGGGAGATAGATTTGCAATTTGTAATTGAGAGCCAAATAGTTATTTGCCCTCAGGATGTTAGACAAAAGACCCTTTCTCTGAAACGCTAACTCTTTCCTTTGGCGAATAAAAACCTTTTCTTATCCGCTGTGTAAATCATTTGGTTTTTTGGCTCATTGCAATGATACGATGTGAGATTCTTCATGGATTTGTGTTGAAATTAAAACAATTTGACAAGATCACAACAGAAAATGATCAATAAAATTCAAATTTGTTTATTTAAGAACCCATGAGACAGTTAGTTTTAAATGTTATGGTGGTTTTACGATGTATCTAATGTATTTCCGATAATGTAATAATAATGTTTCCTAATGGCAATTACTATTAACTGTTTAAACTGACCATATTAATCATCCAACACAAAGGCCTCGGGCTTCAAGATCACAACTGCTGATGATGATGATGATGATGATGATGATGATGAATATACCTTTCTCCATTCCGGAGCAACTATTTTAGAGTTTTCTTCAATTGAAGAGCGGTGCTGGGCCCATATCTTTTTTTCTTCGCGTTTGATTTCCAAACTTTTCAGGGCTGGAATATTTTCCTCTATAGTTTGTTTTTCAGTTCTGTTATATTTAGCTTCATATTCAGTTTCATGCTGACAACCTGCTTGCAAATACCCCTACTGGAACAAAAGCGTCCTATTTTTTCGAAAAATGTTCCTTGGGGTGTTAAGTCCCACCTTTACGCCACCTTTTTCACGTCGCTTGGTAGCCGACAGGCAGAGGGTGAACAAGTTCGTTTTCAAAAGCGGGAATATCGATTTTCCAAATGAGAATTTGTGCATTTTTATCATTATTTAGTAATCAATATTGAGTAAATGTTTGAGAACATTTGTGAATATATTTAAAAAAATATCAGAGTATGAAAACGTATAGCAAAATATGTTCATCCTTGTTATAATTAGGACTGCCGGGGGATCAATCGAGGAAGATATTGGGTTGATTGATTTCCAGCAAGGTATTCACGTTCAGAAAATTTTGCTTTCTAAGATAAGGAAAATTCTACAAATATAAGAAATTCATAATGTACGATTCCTGGGTAGAGATGAAACTTGATGTTGATATCTATCTAGAGAAAGTAGTTTGTACTAGTTAGCGTTCATATTTCATAGCAGGGGTATTTGAGTCGAGGGTAAAGATGTTTTTAATTAAAAATGGAAAGAATGTTGAATGCAGGACCAATTTAAGTGTCATTGCGTTGAGTTGAGCTGCGTTGAGTTGAGTTGTGTTATGCTGCGTTGTGTTATATTGCGTTGGTTGAATAATATTGAAATGAGTTGAGATACGTTAATTTGCGTTGCGTTTAGCTAAGTTGCTTTGGGTTGAGTTGCGTTGGTTGCGTTTTGCTATGCTGCGTTGAGTTGAGATGAGTTGTGTTATTTTGAGTTGCTTTTAACTAAGTTAGTTGTTTTGCGTTGCGGTGAGTTACACATCATGGGAAATAATTTGTACCAGGCGAAATTCCTACGATAGAACTCCTTCAGTCGATAAAATAACCAATGAGACAGTACCCTTTGTGAGATGATGCCCCTCTGCGATTGTCAAAAATCAAGCAGCAAGCAAGAGAAGCATTCGGTATTAAAAATTGTCAGAAGCTTTCCAAATAACCATGCCAGAAATTATTACATTACAAGCAGTGCTGTGGACGAAGCCAAAACCACGGAAACGCGTGATGCCATTTAGGTAACCAAATGAGTGCAAGAATCGGACGGCAGTGAAATAGCGAAAGAGCCATTTGGCTACAGTGATGTTTGGCTCTGTTAATACAAACAGCAAACCAATAATCAGAAATGGCAGAATGCATTCCAAGTCGTTCAAGTGCGCCCTGTTGACAAAACATGAAATGAAATACATTTAGGCAAGAGCATATCTGGACATGTAAAGGGGGGGGGGAAGATAGAGGAAAACGGGTAAAAAAACAACATGTATAAGATGGTTTCGATTCAAGGGTGAGGGATTAAAGGTTCGACATTGGGTAAACTCTATTTGACCGTATGGTGGTTGCAAATTTAGACTTTACTACCTTTCTGAATGTGGGAAACAACGAGAAACAACCAATAATGTCAAAAAATGGATTTAAGGTGGCAGTTTAAAATATAACAGTCACCAAATACATTTAACATGCCCCCAGGGCAGCCAATAAGGCAGCCAATAGCGAATCTAATTGCTACGAGCAGGCTCTCATGCAGCATGGAGGACAGCGGGGCCAAAACTGCTCCTCGTAAAATGCTAAGATGTGTTTTGCCCCGCTATTGCTCTGTCATTACGTTCCATACTTTGCACTCCCCTTGCCCTAAAATACTCAAGGTGGACTTTATACTTTTTATTATCATGTCGGCTATAAAGGGTGGTACTTTTAACTCGTAACTAGGCAACCTGGCATCAGAAAATTGCTTGCAAATATTTCTAGCACCAACTCTGAGCACTGACAAGGAATCTCATGTCCTTTCTTGTGCTTTGCATTTTCAAGTCAGTCAAGGAAGTAGAGTTTTGCATATGCAACAAATGCTGGCCATCTTGCGGATAACGTTTTTATTTAGATAAAGATTTCAATTACATTCTTATATTTTAGGACAGCGCTTCCTGAGACGCTGGAGCACATTTTCGAGTAAGGGGGCTTTGAAGATTGGGCGTGGCCCTATTTGGGTGTTCATGCTGGTGCTCCCTAGAAGTCGATAAAAAAGGTCAAGACATGCCCAAGCTTTGTGATTGGAATAATGGTAAGAAGAACACAAGAGCAATTGGCATAGGTCACATTGCCCTATATGTAGTGAGATAAAAAATATAAGTTATGAACATAAAAAGAGTGGCAAAAAAGTGCGGGGGTTACATCCCCCCAAGCCCCCCTCCCGGCTCCGGCGTGCCTGGCTTCAGGTTTAGCTTATTTTTAAGTAGTTGTTCTAACTAGTCCTGAATCATTTTTCGGGAGTAAGTGTTCTGATAAAATTGTTCTCACAAAAAAGGTGTAGTAAAGTTGCCATTAGGCTGAAAAAATGCATCTTGCACGAACTGGGAGCTTAGGTTGTTTTGGATTCAAGCATTTGATTCAACATCAACTTTGAGTTTGTACACAAATTCGTAGATTTCATAGTCAGAGATGTGACTGAAAGAGTTGCTGTGATATGTCGAAATTTCATACTGAAAAAAGCTACGTTTCATTTTATCGAAAAGCTTAAAAATTACTGTCAAAATTAAACTTACTGTAATAATTAAAACTACTATTACAGGGAGAAAATCCCGATAACTTCAAAAAAAAGATTTGTAGTCAAAGGGACTATTCAGCTTTTATCAGTGTTGCGGGGAGGTCCATCAGATCCTGAGATGATATTTGTGGTACACATTAAGGCTTGATTGACTGAGATGATCTAGGGATTTTATTAAAATGGAATCTCAAATGGCAAAGTAGGGCACCCTCTAATAAAGGGGCTGTGACAAAGAGATTCCATAGAAGTTGAATAAGGCAAAAGAAATCAACGAAAGGCCACGATGCACTTTGGGGATAAGGGGCAAAATGTATGTCCATTTCCATTCACATTGTTATGGATCGGTCAAAAGTGATCGTGAGGGATCGTGTCGTACCCACTTGTACCAATTTGAAAATGGATGCACAGTCTAAAGTATTGGTACACATTGACCTATCCATTTTTGAAAGGGCGTTTCCCTCTGTGCTGCGAAAAACGTGTCTGTGTTACGTGTGGTCTTACCCTGTTCTAATGGATGCATAAAGGAGGTAGAAGAAAAGGGGTGGGAAGGAAAAAGGGAAGGAGGAAGGAGAAAAGGGATGGGGGGTTAAAAGAGATTCAAAAGATAAAAATAAACTCAAAGCAGTTAAATTTATAGCAGCTAATTTGAAGTCCTTCTTTGAGTAATTAGAAGTTGCCAAAAGCACTCTTAACAACCATGCCAGTCATCATAATATTGCAAAATAAGCTGGGTAGGAAACCAACTGAACGCAAAGCATGAATGCCGTTCAGATATCCAAGCGTGTACACGATACGAGCAGCGGTGAAAACACGGAAGATCCACTTGGCAACAACGATGTTTGGGTCAGTCAACACGAAAAGAAATCCAGCGATGAGGAATGGAAGAATGTTCTCCAAATCATTCAAATGCGCTCTGTTGACAAATTATTGGAAAAAACAATATAAAACATGAAATCAAAGATAATAAGGAGGTGCCTTATAGGTGGGGTCGAAACCTTTTCTTAGAGGGGCCTGGGAAAGTACAGCTTCCATTTTCGTCCTCAAATGAGCTTTTGCATAACACGCATGCTATACGACGCAAATTACCGTTGTAAATAATATATAATGGAAGACAATTCTTAACAATTATGCACATCGACTATGCAAACAGACTTACCTCCTTACTCGTTCAACATCTTCATCTGCGAATCCTAATGGTTTGGGTTTTTGCCCATGGCCTGCGTAGTCTTCAGGGGCAGGAAATACCTAAAAACAGCAAAGAAGCCTGTTTCAGATTGTCCCATTGGCCGTGGCTAGATGTCCATCTTAGAGGGTATCTTGCGTAATCCTTTATTTGTCGATAAGTTAGCAAAGTGTGCCAATAAAATACCCCTTCATGGCCAAAGGACCTTGTTTTTGTAACAAAATTACCTGGTGGTGCCACAACCCACTTCTCCACTTGAAAATATTCTGTTTCTTCATTATTCCAAAATTAAAATGGTTATGATCGACATCATAGGATCCCACCACATTGTTGGAGGATCGTTAAGGGATGGGCCGGGCCCCAGGGTTGAGGCAGACACGGGGCCCCCGGTGTTGGGGGCCATCGACATTTAGGTTTTGTCTTTCATCACGGCTTTTGGCCGTGTTTGTTTGACCCCCTCTCCCCCTTTACGGCCTGTAATGTGTTGTGTTGGTCAACTGTGGTCAAGGAAGGCAGCATACCGCAGGCCCATTTTGCACATTGACAACAATTTAGATACAACTTTGTTTCCCTCGTTTTTTGGAATTATTATGACTTTTGATTAGATGAGATTTATTTTGCCGAAAGTTTGTTTTGCCTAATCACAGTGGAAATAAACATTGCTTATTATTAAATAAGGTTTTGTCCTAACCAAGCAATTAATCACGGCTTCCGGCTGCACCCTCTCCCCCCTCAAGGCCAAAAGCCGTGATGAAAGACGAAAGCTAAATGTTGATGGCCTATTGAGGGCAGTGAAATCGTTTTGGGTTTGGCCCATTTGACCATTGATCCATGCCCTCGGATGAGGTGTCAACGCCCTGATTTTAAACAGAAACACCCCGTTGAAACTTATATGTTGAAAACAGAAAATGGGATTCTTCAAACTCGTGAAGAAAAAACTCCTGAAAAAATGATGACAAAAAAACATATCTTACTTTTTGCGGGTCCTTCAAGGCCTCCGCCCCCTTGGTAATATACTGGCTATTCCCCTTCTCGTCAGCCCTGTTTAGTTGACAAATGCGTCCAGCCCCCCTCCGATATAAAAAATTTTGATGACCCTGGTCCCCGGGGTGTTGAGGGCCTAGAATTTCAACACTAAGTTCAACCATTGAAAATATTTGTTGAGTAGAACTTGTTGAGTAGAAGTTGTCATTCTTTTGTCTAGATTCTTTTGTTTACCTAAGAAGATATTTCGTTGAACCATTGAAAACTTTTTTTGTGGATTATCATTCTTCCTTTTTTTGGAGATTATTTCAAGCTGTGTGTTGATTGTTTGCATTTAAACAGCTTTTGTTCCGAAGCGTCATAGATCACGGTGATGCAATTGCTGGTCTAAAATGCTGAGTCATTCTACGTTGCAAAAATACATATGGGATATTGCATACACTTTCCCTGATAAGGCCTTTGCAATCCAACTCCCTGACTATACCTAGTACAACATGATACATTCCCAAACTAGCCCTTTCTTTTCTACTTGTTTTACAAATGTTATATCTGCATATTATATGAAGCAAAATTGCTTATTTCTGCAGCTAAACATGCCAACACAAGCCAAAAAACAAGAATTACCCATCGTCAACAAGTAACCATTAACGGACAGTAACTAGCCAGGGCAGGCTTTGCTGCAGTTGAAATCGTGTTGAAATTTTTAATAAAGTAAACAAATTGAAAGTGAGAGAGGTCAGAGAGGTCATCAATCTATGAAATTTACCTTTTTGGTTATTCTTTGCTTCGCAGTCCAGAGGCTCATAAATATCATCTTCAGTACCAAAACTGATGCATAAAACACGTAGGTTGCTAGTAGAGGGTTATCCATGGAAAAAGTAGCCATTTTGCTTTCAATTTATAGTGTTAAAGAACCAAACAGAATACAACTGCAGAAATCTTTGTGTCGCAGACAAGAAGAGCAAGCATTAATTGGAACTCACTTTATATTTTAGAAGGGGATTCCTTTTCCGCGGGATTTCTGCGGGCAAATGCGAACAGACTGCGGAAAGCCTGAGTTTTTGAGTACTGGGATCCTTCTAAACATTCTTATATAAAATCACGTACATAAATCGTAAAAGAGAAAGGGAAAAAATGACTGCTAATAACTGAAAGTCTGCACCATAACCAGACCAACGCAGAAGAGTTTCGTCCAGATTTAGGATGAAAATCAACTGAATTAAGCCGCTTACAGCAGACAGAGCTTTAAAAAATTCTGCAAACAAACAGTGCTTTTACAGGTTCAGAATGTCCTACCCACCTCTATTCGCCCCTCCTCTTTTTTTATACCCCCCCTGTCTCCAGCAATCCATCTCCAGATTTATTGGATCATTTTATCAGAACAGGTGTCACTATCAATGTATATTTCTAGATAGGATGTTCTAGGTAATGCCTGCAACATTTTGGTACAGGATTTTTATCCTTTGTGATTGAAAACCCGTTTTATTGACTTCTAGGGAGTATCGACAAGAACCTGTTCGACCACATCCAAATTACAGCACCCTATATTCAGTGCCCCCCTCACTTGGAAATATTTTCCGGCCACCGTTGGCTGCGAGGAATGCTGACATAAATCGAAATTTCATAATGAAAAAAGCTATGCTTGATTTTAGTCTAAAAGCACAACAATATCTGTTAACATGAGTCGTAATGATTAATGATTAAAGATTTAATAACCCAAAAGGCGAGTTGCGCTAACTTCATAAAGGGGATACTCATAAAGGGGGTTACTCGATGATCAGTCTCACAGGGAGGTCTATCCTATAGCCTATTTTCTTAGGGGAATGGGGTGTAGAAGAAGTTGTGGCATGACACAGGGTGTGCGCCAATAGATTGCATCTTATAATAATAATAATAATAATTGAAGCTAATTCTCCATTTCGGAGCAGTTACCCAAAAACTGGGTATCACAAGCTGTTGCTATAATTTTAGCCAGTCACTTTTTATATCTATTATCAGGCAAATATTTATATCTTTTCATCAAGAAATTTTGAAGGGTGATGTAGATATTTTTTAGACTTTTTGAATTATTTGTAATTAAACAGGTCTTTTCCGTCAATGGCTTTCGATAAAAACTTGGGCAATCCCACAAGTGTTCAATATATTCCTCATGGGACCCACATCTTCTGAAAAGAGAATCTTGCATCATCATGTCCAATGTGCATTACGTAATGATTATTTTTGGATTTTAGGATATATATATATATAAATGGGGTGGTTTCATGTAGTTAACCTGCATGGACAGGGATGGAAACGAACACTATATCAGTTGAAGTATTTGTCGTATGCGATTCTGCAAAAGGCCCACAAACTCGCAAGAGGTTTTATATTTGTCCTAATTGAATCAGGTGATTACAAGAGTAAAAACATAAATCAATCCAATCAAATTATATCAGCTACATTGTAGTCCTTCCTTGAGTAACTAGAAGTTGCCAAAAGCACTCTTCACAACCATGCAAGTCAGTACAATATTGCAGAACAAGCTTGGCAAGAAACCAATTGCACGCAAAGCATGAATGCCGTTCAGATATCCAAGCGTGTACACGATACGAGTAGCTGTGAAAAAACGGAAGATCCACTTGGCAACAACGATGTTTGGGTCAGTCAACACGTAAAGAAATCCAGTGATGAGGAATGGAAGAATGTTCTCCAAATCATTCAAATGTGCCCTGTTGAAAAATTATTGTAAAAAGATGTACGAAAAGAAATTTAGGATAACGAGAAGATTAGCATCCTGTCCAAATGGGGGGGGGCATAAAAGAGATGCAAGGCCGTTCATTAACCTTTAACTTGGTTTGGGGGGGGGGGTTAAGGACAAAATTTCCGACAAAGTGAAGGTTGTATCAAACGTGATTAGGCACGGTCGCAGGACAGTTGCTGATAATTTTACTAGCCCGAGAAAACTGATGCAACAACCGAACTAACCTGCAATTGGGCCAAAAAAAATCCAACGAATCCAACATGAGCTTTGTACCATGAAGCTTTGTACCATGGAGGGGCCAATTGGGGGTGAATAGAGGGCGAGAGTGCCCAATATTATTGAAAATTTAACCCTTATGGACACATTCGTGACGACGTTATCTACATTCTGCCCTAACACCAATTATCATATGGAAAAATCTGGGAAAAGTCACCTCCCAGTTTTGACCTGAGATGAGCTTATAGCTTTATACAAGACGACAAAGACCCGATTAATGCCTCTACAATAAATACATGCCATGTGATGAGAATGGCTGTTGTAAATATCAACTACGCAAACAGACTTACCTCCTTACTCGTTCGACATCGTCATCTACAAATCCTAATGGTTTGGGTTTTTCACCATGGCTTGCATAGTCTTCAGGAGCAGGAAAAATCTACAAATAGCAGAGAACAGTCTGTTTCAGATTGTCCCATTAAGAGCCATATCACCAATATATCTTTTTGAAACTTCACATCATCAATATTCATTAAAATACAACTGTGAATCTCGCTAAAGTTTGGTAGTTTACATCTGACTACTTATCTTTACAATGCGTTATAAAAATAATAAAAATCATAAATAAAGTACAAAAATTATAACTAATGTAATTCTGTCGATAGAAATTAAACTAAATAACACTAGATTAAACTAAACAATTAATAAATCAGACAAGGCAACCTAACACAAATTTAAACTATTCACAAAATCCTTTGTATTCTTTTTTATACTTTTCAGGCATTTTTGGGTCGGGTGAAATTGTTTTATCTTTGCTACAGTTTTTCTAAATCAATTTTTTATTGCATTTCCATAGATGCTCTATATTTTCTTTTTGGTTGCCACATTGTCTACATTTATTGTCGTTATTCCTTAGCAGTTTAGTTTGCCGTAGTTTGTAGTTTGTCGATCTGAGATGCTATTTTTGTATCTCTCAGACAGGACCGTCGAGAGGGGGGGGGGGGGGCGGAGTAGGCGGTGGCGGAGGTCCAGGGCCCGCAAAAGTTTTATTCCATAAAAAATTGATTGCTCACTGGGGCCGGGTGCAATGGAATCATACGGGTCCCGCACTGGCTCTCGACGGCCCTGCTCTCAGATGATCTTTGAAACCAAAATGCTAGTTTCGAACAGGCGTACTTCTGTTTCCGTATCTTTCATATTTGTCTCATTCAGTCTACTAACTATCATTTCACTGACTAGCTTTGTCCCTTCTTGTTTTTTTTTTCAAGAATGTTCAAAAGAACGTGAATGTAACAGCGCCGTGCCAGAATGCAGAGTATGGCAATGGCGCACCAAAGATAATTCTTAAATGCCTAAGAGAGCGCACCTGGGCGCCCATCAGATTTTAATGTTTTAATGTTTGTGCAGCGGTACCCATAGTGTAGTGACGCACCCTATGATTTTTGTACTGTTTTAGCGCACCCGAAACTTAGGTGCGGGACTGTTGGCTCTCCCAAGATCCTATCAAGATAAGCCTTTCTCTGCAAACTGGGAGCCGTGGCTGGATAGTTTGTTCTTCATAACATGTTGATTATGTGTTCTAGGGAGGTGTCCAAGAAGAATTAACAGAATTGGCCTAAAAGATCTGTCTTTTTACACAAATTTGTTTGCGAGGCTGTCACACTTCTCATGAAATGATATCAAGCTGTTGTCATATCCTTTCAATTCAACATATTTTCTTCCCAAAGGTCACGGATCGATGCAGTTACGTGTCTGAAGTGGTGCGTCATTCCACGTTTCAAACTTCCATCCAGAAAATATTGCACCATTTTAGGGCCCCAAACCAACTATCCGAATAATTTTACATTCAATTATCGAATAATCTTTTTTTGAATTCTCATAAGTTATAGAAATGATATCAGTATAAGGTAAAAATAGCTCAATTCTTCGGAAGCAAAATTTATTTCCTTCCGCTTAAGGAAAAAAAAGCTTCCTGGTCACCAAACAAATATTACACGGCCTCGCAGAGGGAAAACCAATGCACTTTTCACTTTGTCTTTGCAGACTGTTTAAAACTGAAAATAGATTCATTTCATTTAAAGTAATAATGTTCATTAAGTTTAACTAAAAATTTATTCGCGGAATGCAAATTTGGATGGGCAGGAAAATTGTCCACCCTCCCTCTCTAATCTCCTCGCTCCTTCAGTACTGGCAAAAGAAGGAACATCAACAATGTATCTTGCTGAAACTTTCTAATAGTTAGTAGGCTTTAAACTTAACAAATGTAAATAATTTTGGCTGACCATGATCACTAAACATTAGAGACATAAAGTCTTGTATAGCTGGTGGCGTTTACCTGAGGAAAGAACCGAAATTTAAAGACGGCATGAAATAAAATTCTGGTTCAACTTCACTGAAAATCAATGGAAAGCGAACTAACATTTGAGTGCTCAATGCTAAAGCTGCTAAACTTCTTAAAACTGGATTACATTTTGTTATTCGGCTTTTTAACATCAAGGGCGGTCAAGTCCTAGATATTTCTTTTGTCCAATGAGCAAAAGCAAGCCAACAGTTTTGAAAGTGGGGTCTCCAAATAAGATATGATTAAAATCCTACAAGACAGAACAAATAGTTATATATTAAGCAGAAAATTGTCTCATTTTCCCATCAAAAATTGTCTCATTTTCCCATAAAAAATTGTCTCAAGTTTCATTTAAATATAAATGATAACAAAGTTATTAACTCAATTGAGTTTACGATCTGGAGCCTTGATACTCTTTAACCTCAAACACTTCAGTTTTATCTAATCCCTTGTATTTCATATTTCCCTCTTTGTCAGTTAGTTACTACTAATTGTGTCACTATTTTCATTATGTTAGTTCAGTAAAGAAATGTAGCTACCAAACTACACAAAAAGTAGTGCTACAGCCCTCAAGATAGTGATTAATAGATTTGCTTTGCAACACCCTTTCACCATTTTCTGCCACACGCCGTAAAGAAATTAACAGCCCTACCCAGCCATCCAGTAATGTAAAAGCCTCCAACGAGAAGCGTTTAAGTTGAAGCAGAGTTGTAATAATCTTCAGACGTCAGGCATGTAACATTTTTAAACACAACAGCACATTGGTTTGGTGGAGCCGGCCAAAGAGGCAATGATAAAAAGTCAAACATTGTAAAACGCAAAAAAATTTTAATTAGGTTGGTTTGGTAGGGGGCTAAATCGTTTAAATTGTATAACATTTGCTGCAACTTATAGATAAGTCAATGAATTAACAATAAAATGTGAAATAAGAATAGGCGAAATTTACCCTTTTAGCAAATCTCTGCTTGAGTGTCCAAAGAGTCATCAAAAGAATCTTCAGTAACAACACAGATGCATAAAACACATATGATGCAAACAGAGGATTATCCAATGCTAAAGCAGCCATTTTTTGCTTTTAACGTGATAAGTGAAGAAGCCAACCCGAAATGCCCTTCTTAGCGAAGTCAAAAGGAACTGTGAATACTTACAAACCGCTGCAAACCGCTTTTGGTTTTGGAAATACTGGTATCCGCGGGATTCCTGCGGGCATGGTTCCTCACGATTAGTAATTCAGTAATTAAATGCCCGGGGGGTCGATACTTGACCTAGAATAGCACGGAGGTGAGCACTCCTAGAAAAAGTATTTTGACCCGGCCCTAGAATTTCCCCCTACCAATGGTATACGGCTTTAGAAAGGGGTGCATATCCCGTTAGCAAAATATACTAAGTACACCACCCCCGGGATTAAATGATACGATTTTATAACGAAACATTAGAAGCTTTTAGATGTCTGGAAATAGGACTTGATAAACTTGTGGTATTGAAAATATTTGTTCTAGAACAAGGTCCAAAAGTGAAAATTTCCCTTTGGTGCAATTTCCTAAAGCTTTAAATCGTTCCGATGCCCCTGCAGGCTGTGAAACTTCGAATAATCTCGATTTTCATGACTAAGACTATAATTTTAAGGTAGCGGGCCCGAAAGAAGCGGGGGGGGGGGGGGGGTGGGGGCTAGGGGACTGCAGCCCCCCAATAATTCTCAGAGATAAGAGTTTTGAATATTACATAACACATAATTTCACGTACTCAGTTTCCGCCATAGTTTCTGAACATGTTATCAAATTGCCTTTTAAGCGTATCAAGAGCTGGAGAAAAAGCTTGTATGTAAGGAGGGGTTCGGGGAGCAAACGCCCCAAGGTGCCACTAAATCACCAATTCTTTGATTAACTTGGGAAATTTAGTGTGATCACTAGGCATAAATAACCCCTGAAATAAGCATGCAACCCAAAGTGAAAAACATGGAAAAATAAGGTCTTTACTACATGATATTGCAACTCAAAATATGTATACTATGTAATTTTTAATTGTAACCAATCTAAATCTTAAACTATTTATGTTTTTTGATCTTTTTCTTATTTTTCTTATTTGCAGCAGGACATTCTTCTTTATTTTCAGTAAAAATGGCAGAATTTACAATCAGTTCCCTTGCACAGTTATTGATATGTTTGAACCTGTCAGGTCCTAGAAGAATCCCGCCATACCATCTGCTAACAATTACAACAATATTTTTAGCATTTAATATTTTCAGTAAATGCATTAGCCTACCACCAGCTTCATTTTCACCATCATCATCGTAATCCTGTAGAAATGTATCTTCTCTAGAGCCTTGTACCCTAAAAGCCATTATATTGTGAGTTGCACGAGCAATCTTTCTATTTTCTTTCAATTTCTCAATGACTTTCTTAACCTCTTTTTCTGTCTCTACATAAGCAACATGTGCTTGAAAAATACTCTTTCTGTCAACAATTGTTTCTCCTGACATTATCTCTGGAACTTCAAAGTTAAAATCTTTTTGGGATAAAGCTTTTTTATCGTCAATGCTGGTATCCAATTCCTCATTTGAAATTTCATTACAGTCTTTTGCTGATACCATGATGTTGCTTGCATCTGTTGTCTCTGCAGAACATAAATTCAAATTAATATTCAATTTCTAGCTAATTAGTTAAAACAAGGAGATATTCAGGTTCACCTCTTCCAGTGCCAGGTACATCAATGTCTATATTTCATGGTGCTTGATCCCTTAAATTCTGACAAAAATATACTTGAGAAAAAAGCGCATAATGCCCTTTTGAGTATCCAGTGATTATCCAAGTTTATTTATAGAATCGAGACTTCTTTTTAGACGATTTTTAGAAATACATTTTAACATGTGAAACAGTTTCATCTTTTGTTTGGACTAGATTTTAGACTCATGTAAACATTTAGATAACTTAATTTAAATTGTAAATGTTCAAGTATCAGGACACTAATGATAACAGTATATCTTGTACTGATAGGTTATCCCGTTTAAACATTCGAATATTATTATTTATTATTATCATTATTATTATTATTATTAAAAAAGGCCCCTCTTCCACCCAAGACTAACATAATTATTCTGTAAGCCATTCCTTCATTATCTACCAATTTAACTGAGTAGATCTGCATGAAAATGTATTATATATTATCTGCATCTTATTGCCATTTTTTTTACAGAGCAGAACATTCTTTACCATTCTGACTCCAATTTTTGTCGTTTTCACTGTTCTTTTCTGACTTTACATTCATTTCAATTTCAGCAAACATTTTGGGACTTCTTTCTTTCCTTTCATTTAAAATTTCTTTGCATTTCTCTATCCACATAAACAATACGCATTCTCCTTTATATTCCTGCCATATTTCATCCATTCTTTGGTACATTTTTTCCAAATCATCATTTTCCAGACATTCTCCAAATATCTCGTACAAAGGTGGTTCTTTTTGAGGGTAAGATGGAGTCATCATTATTCGAAGAGTCATTGACCACCAACTTTCATCTTCACATACTATTTTTATCTCAAATGAATTTTCTGATATTTGCACAAAATTATTTTCATATATGCTCGAGAGAGCAACTATTTCTTCTTCTTGTAATTCTCGACATCTTTCGACATTTTCCGCCATTTTATTGTCATTACATGTTAACTGTTGTTGTTATTGTTGCTCAAAGGGAATCCCCATAACGTTATCCCATCCACGAAACGTGACAAAATTATTATTTCAAATTGAAATTAGATTCACTTGCCTTGGATAACTCAAGGATTGAAATGTCTGGCATGAGCAGGAAGCAAACATCATAAAAATTAGTGTACAGACTATACCCAAGCTAACACCCACAGGGGGCGTTGGTGTTTGACACCCTAGGTAAACTCTCTTTCTGCAATTATCGAAATATGTAGGTTTGTTCGAACTGGTACGGTTATATTTAGTTGTTAGGATGTTGTGTGTTTTCGTTATTTCTGTGCAATTATCTAAAAGGTGCTTTACTTGGACCACGCCCACTAAATTTTGGGACACGCCCAATGCAGCAGATTTATGCTCCGTCAGCAGATGCAAAAATAGAAAATTTCCTAAACCCAACAACAGAACATTGTGGCACACATGTGACTGATATCCCGCTGTTTTGATTGCGAAAGGTTGCATCTTTATTACAATTATTTGACAATCCACGTTGTAAAGTGCCTAGGCCAAACAACGTTGTAGCGACGGTAACCAAGTAAAAATGGCTGGGCACGCAGTTGAGACTAAAAAGTCCTATGATCAAGTCCAGAAAGATCGAGTAGCAGCTTATATTTGGCAAAACTCTTTGAGAGAGCCGGCCTTTCTGCAGAAGATTAGAGAAGAAACAGAGAAGAGTCTTGAGAAGGCTTTCATGTTGGTGGATCCTGTCGAATCACAATTCCTAAGGTTTTTGGTGAACGCTTCTGGTGCAAAAAGGTAAGTTTAAGATAAATGTATTTCGACCATCATTGAATGCAAGCAAGAATTTTGATTGATCTCACAAAGAAAACAGAGCCAGAAACAAAGCCAGAAAAGCAAAGGCAAGTTAGCTTGTCGGGGGCACGAGAGAAACTAGGTAGCGCGAGGTTTTGGGGCTCACCCCAACTATGAAAATGTCTCATTTTTGCAGGACAGAGTTATGAAAATACCTAATTTTTGCAGGACAAATGGCCTCTTCAGGAACTTTTTCCTTCTAATCTTGATGAATTTTGTGGTTGTGCATAGCAAAAAGAGACTTGCAGGGAAAATGGCATCACACTCCCAACTCAAATCATGATTCCTATGGTTCTTGCATTCCCTCAATTGGAGGGGTCAATGGTGTTCCCAGGCTAAAAAGAATTGGGGTGGTCAGTGCAGTGTCAGGATGCTAGAGAGGAGCCCATCTGCCTCCCACGCCTTGGAAAATGTTTTAATCATATCCATAGCAACCAAGGACGCCTCCAGCATTCCCCAGCAAAGGGCAGAACAATAGCAAACTAGAAGAACAATCTTTTGACGGGGGGATTGCGCCCTGCTCTCCAGAGCACCTTCATTTTGAAGGCACATGCCCAGTAGTGGTGCCAAGGGGGGATTTGGGGGGGGGGACGCATCCGAACAGAAATGTGTGGTGACTCTGCTTAGGCCTCCTTTAACTTCAGTTAGTTTTCAGTTAGAACACAAAGAGCTTAATATTGCTTATTTTTGAAACCTTGTTCTGTTTATTTTCATAAAGTGATTTTTAGTATTCAACATTACTTGGAACTGTATGTTTCAATCTCAAATGTTTGACTGAGCAAGCGTCACTCTTTACAGTAAGTGAGGATCGTCATCTGTCAGAAAAAGGGTGCTTTCTGAGCAAAATGGGCATGGTTAAAAAAAATCCCCCCTCGCTCTACATGTCCCCCTCCTCACTTTGTGGCGGCTTGTGCCGCAACTGCACATGCCTATATTCTTTTGTCCATGCTAAACAATAGCCCTTCCTGCAAAAGTCTCTACAATCCATTAATTTTGATAAAAAAGATAACTTTTAAGGGTAGAGGAGGACCAAACTGGCCTATTTATAACAAATAACACAGTTTCAAATTATTCCAGACATGGCATTATCATAGTGATGCAACCAAATTTGTGACTAGATTACCCCCTTCCCCCCAAAAAGAAGGAATAAATAAATTTCCCCAAACTTCTTTAGGATTTCATCTACATCTGATCCTAGCATGAAATACATATGGAAGGTTTGTTACATCAAGAAAATCTAGTTGATTTTAGCTGTTAGTCTAGAATGGTCAGTTACGTACTTACTAATTTCACTCAACCCATATTTTTTATTTCGTTCCCCAGATGTTTAGAAATTGGAACCTTTACCGGATACAATGCTTGTAGCATTGCTCTTGCCATACCTGAGGATGGTGAAGTGATAGCTTGTGATGTAAGTGACAAATTCCTGAATGTTGGAAAACCATTTTGGCCAGAAGAATGTGTCAAGAAAATCAAGGTGAAATTGGCACCAGCAGTTGACACACTGGACAAGTTGATAGCTGATGGAGAGGCAGGAAAATTTGATTTTGCATTCATTGATGCTGACAAAGTAAACTATGATAATTATTATGAGAAATCTTTGGTTCTTTTGAAGAAAGGTGGAATAATTGCTGTTGATAATGCCCTTTGGTATGAGAGAGTTGCAGGAAATGAAGCTGAATTTGATACAGACACAAAAGCTATCCACGAACTAAATGTAAAAATGGGGAAGGATGAACGGGTTGATGTCACTTTTTTGACAGTTGGTGATGGGACATTTTTAGCAAAAAAGAAGTAACCTAATACAGGAGCAAAAACAGCTCAGGGGACAATTTGTTAGAAGGAAATTGAAGCAGAAGAGAGTAATATATCTATTGATGCATCATAAATTGAACATTTTGGTTTGATTCACAATGAAATAGTAGATTTAGAAATACTTAATTTTTTGAAGAAACATAGAACATTCAATACTTTGAAAAATCGGTTTTGTTTTTCTTGCCTGCACCTTTGTGAACATTGTTTGATTGGGATACTATTTGTAAAATTAACTGATTAAAAAAAAACTGGGGTTGCAAAAGGGTTGAATTGGCAAATCATTTTGCTGCATGGCCAGATGATTAAGATATTGTGAAACAAACCTATTCACCAAAGTTACAAAACAAAGCCTCCCTGAATGGAATTATATGTTGTGGAATTTAAAGTAACGAAACAGAGCTGAGCTGCACTGAACTTAACAGAGGGGTGCAATGTGGTATAGGGGTAAGGCCGTGTTACATTACTATTCCCACTTCCTATTTCCCGTGTTTTCTATTCAATTGCAGAGTCAATATCATCGATTGTGAGTTTTGGGGAAAGCCTTGAGGCCAGCAGAGATTTCAAGGATGGGGGGCTAAGGCCAAACCCCATGATGACCCCAGGACGGACCCTTGAAATTTGTAGGGGGAGGGTGCTAATTCTCATTCTTGTGCTAATACATAAACTTTTACGGAGGATTCTTCGTGATATCTCTTTAAAAAGAATTATATTAGACCGGAAGCTGTGAAAATATACATTTCCATTACTTCGAAGCCCATGACAAAGAAGAGATCATACCAAACCGATACTCATTCGCAGTATTGATACTTCTTTCTATTCAAAAGGCAGAAGTTCAGATCTAGATAATCCACGTGGGGGGGGGCTTAACTTCAGCAAGGGGGGCTAAAAGCTTGTCTGGGGGGCTTATCTTCGGGGCTTCGGGCCTGTTTATGAAGAAAATGACAGGACACCTGGCGGGACCATTTAGTGAATTTTCTTTTACTGTAGCCAAGACTGTTGCGAAAATCTAGGGAAAATAGTCTCGCATTTCCATACGGTCCATGGGTGCACCAGAGGGGGCAGGGGTCTGTAGCCGTTTGGGAAAAATTCCTGTCTGTCGGGGAATTTTTGACGGAAAATTGTGTTCTGATGCACAAATGATACCCTCTATTCTGTTAGTTAGCACCCCTGCCGGGGAACCCAGCCCCCCGTCGGGCAAATCCTGGCGCATCCCCTGTTACGGTCTAGGCGTGGATTTTCAAAACATACCTTTGTTTGTCTCCTAAAAGGGTCAGTACAGAAAAAGGCATCTGAAGCAATAGGGAGGCAAGCAGGGATGCCGGAAGCAGTGGAGGGCGCAGGGGGGCAGACATTTTTTGAAGTGCACTTGACCACAATATCCATCGTGTAAAATAGTAGAAAATCAAAAAAAAACTTGTGTCTTATAAAAGTTCTATGATGGTAACATGTAACCAATAAAATAACCATTCCAAGACGATTTGTGCTTTGTTCTGATTGATTGTCTAAAAGAATTTATAGAATTTAGCAGGGCACTTCTTGCCCCCCTCCCCCCTCTTTCGGCACCGCTGGAGGCAACAAATTGTTATGGTAAAAGCAAAAGCATTAAATGATGAAACCCCAAACCCCTATCATAATTGAATTGAATTTTAATCACGTGGTAATCAGCCTCTGCATTGCGCCAGAGATAACGTACAATAGGAACATGCATGCCTCTTTTGTCTTTTGCATATACCACATGCATCAAAATGGCTGACTTCCTATCGAAGCATCTTCCCGTCATTTTAATTGGAACTGGCGTTGCAGCAGCATCTGCTACAGTAGGTTATGTTATTGGCACGAAACAGAGCAAAAAGGAGAAGGAAGGGGTCCTTCTCAAGTCATATTTCAACGAAAATGACCCTTTAATGGCATATATTCTTGAGAATTCTTTGAGAGAACCGGCCTTTTTGAGGGACTTGAGGGAAGAAACTAGAGCAAAAACAGGTGATGATATAGAAATGATCGTCGATCCATTGGAAGCTCAATTTATAAGGTTGCTGCTTTCACTTTACGGGGCGAAAAGGTAACGTAAAAAAATTTATAATTTTGCTATCTTTTATGGTGATGCTTCATGCTTGTGATAATAATGATGATGATGATGTTGATGATGATGATGATGATGATGATCATGATGGTGATGATGATGATGATGATGATGATGATGATTACAATAAGCTAATTAATACCAATTAGCATAACAGATAACAGAACAATATGAAGAAATATACATGTGTATAAGTTCGAAAACTAAGATATGCTATATGATCTATATATCTTGGTGATGTAACCTAGATTTGGTATTTACTGGCAGAAGTGTCGTGGGGCTGGAGGGGGCGGAAAATTTCGGAAATTCGAGATCCATTCGGCTATGCACAGCACTAAGACTAACGGTGAACTTAAAATATCGACAGAAACAAAGTGATCATCAAACTTTGATTTTCTTGACTCTACAAAAAATATTTATTTTACAAGGACTATGAATCCCTACCCACGACGCCCCTGCTTACTGGGTGCATAATTTGCATGCGCATGGAATTCTAATTTTTTTCATCTGCTTTTTGAATTTTTTTTAGACTGTTAAATTTTCTAGTTTCAGTCGATATGCTGTTCCAAATTTGACTACATCTTTAAGAAACTGCTTCACTTCCATATGATGGTGATTGATAATAATCCCTCCAAAAACATCGGAATTGAATCCTACAGATCTCCCCGATGCTTATGCGAATTACAAAGATTAGAAGTGATGAAATTTTGTCACGAAAACCAGCATCAAAAATTGGAATAGGTGTTGCCTTAACCCCAGTTAAAAAACTGGCACGCTAGCTTTTGAACAAGTACACTTGACAAGGAAAAAATTGTCATTTTTTCTCAAAATACCCAAAATAAACCTCTATAGGAAACATCTTTCTAGATTATCAAATAACCAAGGCCACAAAGGGTTAACTTAATTTTGATTAAAATTGTTGTCACAGGTGCATTGAGGTTGGAACATTTTCAGGCTACAATGCATGCAGTGTTGCGTTAGCATTGCCAGATGATGGTGAGGTTATTGCATGTGACATCTCAGAAGATTTCATCAACATTGGAAAGCCCCTTTGGGATGAAGAATGTGCAAAAAAGATCAAAGTCGAGATTGCTCCAGCCGTCAACACATTGGATAAGCTGATAGATGATGGCCAAGAAGGCACTTTTGATTTTGTGTTCATAGATGCAGATAAGCCGAATTATGGGAGATATTATGAGAGAGCCCTTGTCCTCTTAAAGTCTGGTGGAATTATCACCGTGGATAATACGTTGTGGAGCGGAAAGGTTCTTGGTGACCCATCAACATTTGATGAAGAAACAAGGGCAATTTATGAACTGGACCGGAAAATAAAGAATGATGATAGGGTTGATATTGCCATGCTCCGTTTGGGAGACGGCACAACTATTTGCAGAAAGAAGTAAAATGAAACGATGAATTTAATCTAAATTATTGACCGTACCATATTAACTAGATCTTATAATAGTAATTAATATCTAATTATTCCAATATTTTGATAGACGCATTTCTTCACAATTTGACACTTTGCTTTTTTCATGTTAAGTCTAACATTCTGCATTTCTTTTTTCAATTTGAGTTGAATTGATTATGGTGGTGATTCTAAAATCGCTTTTTTGTCAATCAAGCAAAAAGATTACAGAAATATCAGAGCAGATTAAGATGAATTGAAGAACATCGCACCTTGAACATAGCAGCGCCTCCGGGAGGAAAGAGAAATGGGGGAGGGGCAAACTTCGGTACAAAAAACTTACTACCATATAACATAGGGAGCTGCATATCAGAACTAATGTAAAAATCTTCGCTTAATGAGAATGTATTGAATTTTTACGCAGTTGCAACGATTAAGGGCGGATGCAGATTTTGTTTTCAGTTAATGCCAGATAAAAAGTCGGGACATTGTACAGGGGGACATGAAATGACAGTCCTAATATTGACGCCACCTGACCATTTTTGCTAGAGGCAAGCCATATTTAACTGACAGTGCCTTCCTACACAGTGGCGAAGCCATTGAAGGGGGGCCATTGGGGTAAGGGCAGTCGCCTTCTATTGGTGTCTGAGCTAAGCACAAATTTGCCAGTTCCTTAGAATTTTCCAAGTGAAATCCACAAGTACCTCTGTCTAGCGGGCACAAGGAGACGAACCTGAGCTAATGATAAACGAATGGCGGAATAGGAAGAAATACTTGGATACGGTCGCATCTCGGGCCCACCGACCCCTTCCTGGCACAGTCTCATTTGTCTTTTTAAAGAAAATTTCACAAGGGGAGAGGGGAAATAGGGGGTAGGGGGTGAATCAGTTACGTAAAACCGATATTGATTAAAAACGATGGAAATAATCTTGTAATAGCATGATATTTTTTCAGTCCATCCGTGAATCAAAATCTGATCAGAAGAGACATATGTTCCACGTGTGGCATGTACTCTGGGACAATCAATACAGAGATTCTAGTTGCATGGTCACCAAAGGTCGTAGTGAAAACGAAACAGAGCGCGTAAGCCCATTGCAATTTGCAGCTGCCCGTTGACTATGTTCTTGTGTGTGGTGCCGTTTTGAGTTGTTTGCAGGACACATATTTTTACAGTTTCTTCTTAAAAAATGGCAGATTTGGATCATGCAGAATTAGGAGGAGAGCTGATGAATTAAGTGAAGATAATGAAGAAGATATTAAAAAGGAAGAGGATAATGCTAGAGGTAGAATTGCCAATCAGGGTGGAGTATTTTTGGAATTTGACCCCCCACAGAAAATTGTATCCCCCTTATATGCTGCTTTGTTTCCATTTTTTGTTAGTACTAATTCATTTCTCAAGTCTTTTGAAATTCATTCTGTTCCAATTTTTGTGGTAAATCCAAGCCTAATATTTTTTATATTAAGTTTTTTTTTACTTACAAAACACCTGCCAGTCCACCCCCTGAATATGACAATATGAAATAAGACCACGCTAAACTCTTTTGTATTCTTGCATAAGAAGATCAAAAACCACAAGCAAGTAATACAGTTAAAGAAAATCAAAATGGCCGACTTCATATCGAAGCATCTTCCCGTCATTTTAATTGGAACTGGCGTTGCAGCAGCATCTGCTACAGTAGGTTATGTTATTGGTACGAAACAGAGCAAAAAGGAGAAGGAAGGGGTCCTTCTCAAGTCATATTTCAACGAAAATGACCCTTTAATGGCATATATTCTTGAGAATTCTTTGAGAGAACCGGCCTTCTTGTGTGATTTGAGGGAAGAAACTAGAGCAAAAACACGTGATGAGATAAAAATGATCGTCGATCCATTGGAAGCTCAATTTATAAGGTTGCTGCTTTCCCTTTATGGGGCGAAAAGGTAACTTATTAATTCTGCTTAGCCGCTATTTGACAGTACCTATTTTACAAGCATGCTGGAGGCAGGTGCACCGTTATATTTGAGACAAAAATCTGTTTTTTGTTCTAAGGTATGATCAACTAAATGGAAATAAGAAATGTTTGACCTATGCCTACTGATTCGTGTTTTAATGGTCACCATCCCCATCAAAAAGCTTGGAAATGTTTTGATGTTATTACAGGTAATAGAGGGACCTCGAAGCGATCTGAAAGTGATTGAAATGCCTGTTGTCTCTAGCGAAGACGAAGACATTTCATACCTTTCAAAAAATTGTTCCTACTCCTGAAAAATGTAGGGGGCTATAGCCACCCAACCCCCCTGCTCCGCGGTGCCTGGTATACGCTATAAGAGATATATGCGGCAATTAGCCATTTGTCAGGGTGTTAAAGTCCCTTTCATGGAGGGCTGCAAATCAATGTGCTGATTTGCTGAATACTCTTGAAACTTGCACAAACCAGGTTCGAATTTTGTTGCTTAATACTTCAGCAAAGAAGGAAAAGAAAAAAATTAAATAAAGACTCACGAAATGTCTCTTCATGTGAAGTGGCAATAGCTACCTACTCTATAGTAGCCGAATTTGATTCGATGTTCTTCTAGGTACCCTTTACAAACGAATAATTTATAATGAAACATGACGATATAAGATTCTAAATCATTTTACACTAT
>OZ025189.1:587500-705000 GCA_964019065.1 Catostylus mosaicus | reverse complement strand
ACATGTGGACATTGACATTTCTGGTGCTTCAAGATTTTTCCTTTCCTATCAAAAGTGTCTTTTACTCACCAAGATTTTCCCGACCGGAGGGCTATGTAACAGAACCAAGGGTATCTTTCTGAGCAATAGATCCAAATTTTACATCTTAAAAAGGGAGGGCTGGAGCCCTTCTTTTGATATGCCAATAAACGGTTTTATTTCAGTGTTGCATTTACAATCTTCGTTGATCTAGCTTCCCGGATGACTAATCCTGTCAAAATAATGTATTTGGTTGTTTCCAGTGAGTGAGTTGCATTAAGCTTTGCTTCTTGCTCGCTACCGTGCTCGTGGTGTCTTTGCGTTTAAATTCTAGACTTTTCCTCTAGCTCCCAGCCTGTTCAGGAGATCTTGCAGTCCTCATCTACAAATCCCAGGTTATTAAGGGTTTGACGCCTCTCACAACATGGTCAACCTCAAAATCTTCTAGCTGTCTTAAGTTCTTTTACGCGCATTTGTTGAACACGTCCGGGGAAATAAGTAAGGTATCACTATCTTACACCTCTCTGGATCCTGGTATACTCAATTCGTTCTCGGTGCGCTTAAAAGTTCTGAGATACTTCGTGGAAATTCTTATTTTCTTTCATAGACTACAGAAAGCTCCATGTGTTCAGCCGGGACAGACCAGTATTCGAAATAAGATGAAGAATTCGATCATGTATCATCCGAATTCAAGTGATTGATGCCAATTTTTATGCAGGGGGATGCAACTTATTGCATCAAAAACAATGGCTTCACAAAGGCTGATAGGTTTGTAAATAAATATTAACAAAGCATACTTTTTATACATTTAAACAATAATTTAAGATGTGACAAATGGAAATACCTTATTGAAAACACCTCGTCCAAAATAGTCAGCAACAACAGAGAAACCATCGACGGATCTTTCCAACTGAAAAAAACAAATTATTTGTTGAAAAGAACGATAGTAATCTATTTTGTAAGCAATACTGGCGTTCTGAAAGTTAATAGGCTGATGTGAGCCTGGTATGTGAAAGCCCCAAGGATTTATCTTGAGTACCCATTTACCCACCAAAGAATGTATAACAGAAGCTCTCCAGGGGGTACTGTGTTCCCAAAAATTTCTAGAAAGATATCCTAATTCCCTATGATATTATTTGAAAGTTCCCTCAAATGAAATATCGAATTGCCCCCCAGCTCCTCGAAAGATCCCTAGTTCCCAAGAAAAAATTGCTTATGCTCCCAAGTTTCCTTGTCTCCCATAACCCTTGGGGGGAGGGCCGTAACAGCTGCTGGAAAGTAAAATAGCCGGTGGGAAAGATCCAAGCCCATGTTTCAAACTGCAAGGGTCTTGACGAGCTTAACCTAGAGTCTTAACCATTCATCTTTACCACTTAAGATGTTAAGGGTACAAACAAGATTAGAAAATGCAAAATTGGAAAAGAGACATGTTACGAAATTATGCGAAGGATAATGATGATGGTTATTCTGAAATGCTATAAATTATGATTCCATTTTAGCATCTGACGTCAAACTTTGCCTAGCCTTTGATGAAACTAAATCTGCCATGTTAATCGAAGAAGTACCATCTTAGTAATACCTTGAGGGCACTTTGTCCCCGTGGCCCCCTCCTCGATAACTGCTATAATTAGATTTTAAAGTGAAATAACCAATGAACAAACCTGATGATGAAACTGCTCGTGTAAATCTTTATTATGCTCTTGTGCCTTGATTATATCCAAAACTTTCCTAAAAAAATAATAAAAGAATACTAATGATTCGAATCAAATAAAAACCGCTGTTTCAGATCTGATCAACACAGTGTGATAACATAGCAACTTGATTGTGACTGCTTCGATTTAGAATTAAATTAAATTAAATAGCTTGGGTTGCTATTCAGGGTTTATACAATAAATGCACTGCCTAAAGTCAGACCTTTTAGTCCATCAAGCTTACAATCACAAGGCGACCTATCTAAGTGATTCTCCGATCACATGCAACTGTGCAGTTGATTGTTGTGAAAGCCAAAGCTTGCAATTTGCACAAGTAAAAGTATCAGTACACATATCAAGGGCATTATCCAAAGCTAATGCAGTATTCAGAGAATCCTTATTCGTCATCGTTGCATTCTGTAGTGCTCAAAGGAAGTTTACAGGAGAAATCTGACAAATTGGAGTCAAATAGAGGTTGGGACCGAATGATGAAGTTAGAGTGACATATGATGAAGATATCAAATGAGTGTCACAACCTTGAAGAAAATAACTTTACAATTTCACAAAATATCTCACCTGTTTTCAGGCAAGCAAACAGGGCATTCATTTTCACTTTCTGCATAATTTTCAAAGCACCTGGAATGAATGAAATACTGGAAATGAAAGTAAAGAACCTAACGTTTGTAAAGATGATAGTCAGACTTCTTAGTACAATATTTTTAAATACTACTCAGTAAAGTGTGATATTATCTGATTAAATTAATGGGGTTTTAAAATGGTACCGTTTATCATAACAAAACAGAAATCAGTTTGGGTCAGTCAAAACCCCATTATTTGGGCTGAAAATAAAACACCTAGATTTAATAATTGTCATTTAATTACGAATTAAATCTAGGAGAAGGATCCCACTTAACAAGATCCTTGAGTAAAGGAATTACCATTGTCTTGTTAGAAGTTTTACATTCTGTAAAAATAGTACTTCCTGGAATGGTAAGCAAATAACAAAATATAAATCGTACAAATGATAATGTCCAAAAGCGGTAATACGTTAGTTAAGTCGTGTATACAGCAAAGTCATTGCAAAAAGCAGAATAGATAGAGGTCCAAGATGGCGGGTGATAGAATAAAGGTAGATTTAACTGTAACTGGCATCATAATTCTTGCAAATATGACAAAAAACCACCTCTACCTCTACCCAGTCTTACATCAGAATCATTCCTAAAAAATGCTTGCTGAGTGGGGCGTGGACCATCAAATTGCCCACAAATCGGGCGTGTCCTGAAATTGGGCGTGGTCCATAAATTTTAATGAAACATAACAGAATGACAAATTATATAAATTGTAGAAACTTACGATTGATGAAAGGAATCGCCACACAGGAAATGAACTGCAGGCAATTCAAGCATACGGGAACATATCATGCATTTGGCACTTTGGAATATTTTTGCACTAAAAATGAAACACTGATTTCATTGCGGCTTTGAATTACACCGAATTTTATGAATTAAGAAATGTACTGCATGCAAAAAAAACTCCATTACAAAAAAAATCGTCATTACAATAAAAATCGTAACTAATGAGGAAAATGTTGATCCCGTCTACAACTTTTCTAGCCCTGCTCTGATCAGATAAACAAAAAAGAAAAAATGGATGCAAATATAAATAAAACCACAAATTTACTACAAGTACAACTTTTGCAGAAACAATCAACAGACATAAATCAACAACAGAAACAAAAGAAAGTGAAATTACAGAATTGAAAAACCAACAATAACGATTGGAAAAACAGAACAGATTCAAGGTAAAAAGGTTAAGAAATATACCAAGTCTTTAATTCTTCAATTTGATTTCGCATTTTCTCTGTATCATCTTGGTACTGATGAATCATTCTTTCATCCTTAAAAAAAATTGACTTTTCAAAAAAGAGCAAAACAAACGGAGACACTCACATGATTTGGAAATTTTTGTATTCCAAGTAATGAACTAAAATGATGATAATAGACACTGATCGAGATTGCCCAATAGATAACCCAAAGAAATAAAAAGCAACTTTTTATTAAATGCATCAACTGGAGAGTTGTAAAGAATAGCATGGGCAGCCCTTTTTCCAAATACAGAACGTTTAAGATCAAGTTTGTTTGATAAAGCGGAAATTGGCAATAGCTTGGGTTGGATGCAAATTTATGAAACATAAGAAAATTAAACGAAGATTTAGAGTAATTTGATGTTGATGACAAAAATGACAGAAAATTGCAATAAGCATGATGAAGGACATAAATCTACCTTTGCTATTTGTTCATTTTCATCTTGAAGTCGACGAATGATGTAATCCTAACAAGCAAAACAAAGTGATGTGGTTTTCACATTCAAAAATTGATTGGTTGCCTTTGTTAGCCTACCAAGACCAAATCAGACACCAAGCGTAAACCATTTTTATGTATTGGGTTTGGTCTGATCTGTACAGAGCTTCAAATCAAAGCCTGATCACATGGTTAAAGCCAGTCTCGCTTTAGCAATGGAAAAAGACTGGCAATTTGATCACGTGAAATCTGTAAAAGACTGCTAATTACGAGCTGCCATGAAAAACTAAGGCTAAAACTATGTTGATGATGACGCTGAATGGCCCAGGGTATTGTCCCTGAGAGAGGCTTTCTGTTGTTCGACGACGTAGAGTAGCTGGAAAGGCTGTTGTATTGACTCGTTGGGTTGTCCCACAGCTGATGCAGCGTTGACTTGGAGTTACTTTGAATGGCTTGCTGTAAGGTTCAGTACTGTGAGGTTCAGTGCTGTGAGATTCAGTGCTGTGAGGTTCAGTGCTGTTGAGGTTTAGTGCTGTGAGGTTCAATGCTGTGAAGTTCAGTGCTGTTGAGGTTTAGTGCTGTGAGGTTCAGTGCTGTGAGGTTCAGTGCTGTGAGGTTCAGTGCTGTGAGGTTCAGTACTGTGAGGTTCAGTACTGTAAGGTTCAGTGCTGTTGAGGTTCAGTGCTGTGAGGTTCAATGCTGTGAGGTTCAGTGCTGTGAGGTTCAGTACTGTGAGGTTCAGTACTGTGAGGTTCAGTGCTGTGAGGTTCAGTACTGTGAGGTTCAGTACTGTGAGGTTCAGTACTGTGAGGTTCAGTGCTGTGAGGTTCAGTACTGTGAGGTTCAGTGCTGTGAGGTTCAGTACTGTGAGGTTCAGTGCTGTGAGGTTCAGTGCTGTGAGGTTCAGTGCTGTGAGGTTCAGTGCTGTGAGGTTCAGTACTGTGAGGTTCAGTGCTGTGAGGTTCAGTACTGTGAGGTTCAGTGCTGTGAGGTTCAGTACTGTGAGGTTCAGTGCTGAGAGGTTCAGTGCTGTTGAGGTTTAGTGCTGTGAGGTTCAGTACTGTGAGGTTCAGTGCTGTTGAGGTTCAGTGCTGTGAGGTTCAGTACTGTGAGGTTCAGTGCTGTGAGGTTCAGTACTGTGAGGTTCAGTGCTGTGAGGTTCAGTACTGTGAGGTTCAGTGCTGAGAGGTTCAGTGCTGTTGAGGTTTAGTGCTGTGAGGTTCAATGCTGTGAAGTTCAGTGCTGTTGAGGTTTAGTGCTGTGAGGTTCAGTGCTGTGAGGTTCAGTGCTGTGAGGTTCAGTGCTGTGAGGTTCAGTACTGTGAGGTTCAGTACTGTAAGGTTCAGTGCTGTTGAGGTTCAGTGCTGTGAGGTTCAATGCTGTGAGGTTCAGTGCTGTGAGGTTCAGTACTGTGAGGTTCAGTACTGTGAGGTTCAGTGCTGTGAGGTTCAGTGCTGTGAGGTTCAGTACTGTGAGGTTCAGTGCTGTGAGGTTCAATGCTGTGAGGTTCAGTGCTGTGAGGTTCAGTACTGTGAGGTTCAGTACTGTGAGGTTCAGTGCTGTGAGGTTCAGTACTGTGAGGTTCAGTACTGTGAGGTTCAGTACTGTGAGGTTCAGTGCTGTGAGGTTCAGTACTGTGAGGTTCAGTGCTGTGAGGTTCAGTGCTGTGAGGTTCAGTGCTGTGAGGTTCAGTGCTGTGAGGTTCAGTGCTGTGAGGTTCAGTGCTGTGAGGTTCAGTGCTGTGAGGTTCAGTGCTGTGAGGTTCAATGCTGTGAGGTTCAGTACTGTGAGGTTCAGTGCTGTGAGGTTCAGTGCTGTGAGGTTCAGTACTGAGAGGTTCAGTGCTGTGAGGTTCAGTGCTGTGAGGTTCAGTGCTGTGAGGTTCAGTGCTGTGAGGTTCAGTGCTGTGAGGTTCAGTACTGTGAGGTTCAGTGCTGTGAGGTTCAGTGCTGTTGAGGTTCAGTACTGTGAGGTTCAGTGCTGTGAGGTTCAGTGCTGTGAGGTTCAGTGCTGTGAGGTTCAGTGCTGTTGAGGTTCAGTACTGTGAGGTTCAGTGCTGTGAGGTTGAGTACTGTGAGGTTCAGTGCTGTGAGGTTCAGTGCTGTGAGGTTCAGTACTGTGAGGTTCAGTACTGAGAGGTTCAGTACTGTGAGGTTCAGTACTGTGAGGTTCAGTGCTGTGAGGTTCAGTACTGTGAGGTTCAGTACTGTGAGGTTCAGTACTGTGAGGTTCAGTGCTGTGAGGTTCAGTACTGTGAGGTTCAGTACTGTGAGGTTCAGTACTGTGAGGTTCAGTGCTGTGAGGTTCAGTACTGTGAGGTTCAGTGCTGTGAGGTTCAGTACTGTGAGGTTCAGTGCTGTGAGGTTCAGTACTGTGAGGTTCATTGCTTTGAGGTTCAATGCTGTTAGGTTCAGTGCTGTTGAGGTTCAGTGTTGTGAGGTTAAGTGCGGTGAGGTTCAGTGCCGTGAGGTTCAGTGCTGTTGAGGTTCAGTGCTGTGAGGTTCAGTGCTGTGAGGTTCAGTGCTGTGAGGTTCAGTGCTGTGAGGTTCAGTGCTGTGAGGTTCAGTGCTGTGAGTTTCAGTGCTGTGAGGTTCAGTGTGTGAGGGCCAGTGCTGTGAGGTTCAGTGCATCGTTG
The DNA here is from genome assembly GCA_964019065.1 of Catostylus mosaicus. Classification (NCBI taxonomy): domain Eukaryota; kingdom Metazoa; phylum Cnidaria; class Scyphozoa; order Rhizostomeae; family Catostylidae; genus Catostylus; species Catostylus mosaicus. The sequence continues at coordinate 698,356 of OZ025189.1, read as the reverse complement.
CTCTTGATTCATACTGAGTTCACCAGCCCTTTGACTGCTGTTAAAGACTGCTGATTAGCTGCCTATATTATTTCTAGCTAGATCTTTTACTTATGCAACTTTTATATTCCTCATGCATTGCAGGCAATAGATGAAACTCTCATCTCTTTAAATAAGACATCTTACCTTGACTACCGCCAGAGTAGCAGTTGAGTTGTGTGCCAATGTTTGGACCACCAGTAGTGGAGAAAGTAAGTTGTACTTGTCAATATCTGTACTCATTAAGAAACAACTTCACTGCATAAACATAATACAAATAATTTTGATACCATAGCTATTCTTAAAGCATTTGGAAAACAAGAGGTAACAGATTTTAAAACTGGCTTCTGATGAAGATGATCCACAAAGTACAAAGCTCTTTTAATGCCCTTGAGCAGGAGTATCACATGCATCTAGTGTGCTTGGAAAATGATGACATATCTACATAGCATCACGTTGTGCAATGTGTTGCGAATGTGGTGGCATACCTATCTAGCGAAACTCACATTTTGTCTACCAATACCAGATATAGAACCAATTAGATAAGAAACCTTTCCCTATTTTATCCTTCGTCAATTATTTCAATGGTTTGGGAGGAAGAACCTCGAAGAAAAGCCCCAAAAGTTGCACTCCTTTCTTTGAAAGTAAAAAAGGAAACCAAAGGCATTTCTTTCTCATTGATAAATTTTCTTCAAACTGCGTGATATTTTGGTAAGAAAACAGTCAAAATTACAACATTTGTAATAAACCTTATTCGGTATTTAATAATTTACGGTATGAGTGAAACTCTACTGTTGGCATTTACGGCCAGGTAATATAATCCCCATGTTTCTGACATCACAAATTTCTAGTATCGAATTACACCTCAAAGTGCACGGTTATCGGTAATTTTCAATTGCAAAACTCGAAGTGGCGGTATCTGGTTCCCCCTTAAGTTGAAAACTGCATTGATTTGACATAAGAACAAATTTAGTTGAATTTTTGCAAAGGATACGTTCTAGAACTTCTCTGATGTGGCTTCGACAATCTTCTTCTTTTCTTGCAAAGTATGATAATGCTTGACTCCAAAGGCTTGTATCTTGATGACTATATTAATATGCAATGAAAAATACATACCTAAAGACATTCGGAAAAGGGCAATTCTTTTTTGGGGGATGAGCATATGAGCATGTAAATTACGATCTAAGAATAAAAGAAATCTTTCCAAACTGTCTAAACTGAAGGCAAATGGTTATGCACCATGTTTATGCATTGGATTTAGTTTGATATTTGTACAGAGCATCAAATCGAAGCCTGATCATATGGTTATGGTCAGCCTTCTTTAGCAATAGTGTCTCTGGTCCCCCCCCCCAGCCATACCGAACTGCTGCTAGCCCCCAAACAGCAATATACGTAGCAGGGTTCCTTTCTTCAGCAATCTGGCACCAATGGCTGTTTCGACAAAAAGTGGCCCTCGAACAATGGGCACCCATCCCCTAGTTGCAAATGGTTCCTACAACCCTCATGATATTATTATTATTATTCATATGCTTGATGATGGTTATGGAACAAGACAAAAATAGGATAATTACCCGTATTTTTTGCAGTCCTCAATAATGGCATCATGATCATTGTGTTCCATGTGATACCTCAATATCTGTTGAAATCTACAAAAATGTAAAATAACACCTCATGGCACTCCACGCATTTACATCACCCCTTTGGCGGTGCCTCTCACCCTACCACTGTGTTTAAAATTCCCATAGAAAAAAGAGAAACTTCTTCTGTGCACTCAAATCATGCATTTGCACTTTTATATGGACAGATTTCAAAACTCCCGAATGGAAACTTTTCTCGTTGCTCATTGATTCGGAAATTATTGCCAGCATACTTTTGAGCGCAGCTAAACGTTTCTATTGGAGTGTAAGAAGTTTAAAATAGATGTGACATTAAAATAAAATGTAAGACCAAATAGCTGATAATAGCTGAGCCAACGATATCAAACATATGGAACTATAGACCACATAGTGATTCACGGAAAACAGACATTGCAATATTGTTCAAATTCCAATTAAGAATTGCCATTCCAACCTATTTGCAAATAGCAAGGCAGTATTACGATCTTACCGTTGATGATATAACATATTCCTACTTATCAAGCTTCGACGCTTTCATAAAAATAAAGTCCAGTTTTAGTCTCTTGTGAGCGGAAAACTTTCAAGGCCCGTTGCCGCGAGGCTAAGTTTTCCTTTAAAATAAGAACGGACCAAAAAAGATGCGCTTATGTGTGAACAATGACAAAGTCCGCTTTAAGAAGTTGTTGATAAAAAATAAAGAGTTTTCTAGGCTGCTCTAGGCTTACCGTTGAACTTTGCTATCCTATTCAGATCTCTTTTCTAATCTCTTGATAAACTTCGCCGAAGCAACTGAACAACTGCTGCTACCGATAACTTTAAATTGTGTCGGTTGTAAAAAAATGCTTCTAGCGGGGAGAGTTATATCCAGGCATTTCCGAGTAGCTTTAGACATATTAAGGTAAACGAAACTGATACAAATAATAAACAAAAAAACAAGGAACGGGAAAACAAATAGTGAAACTTTCTGGAGGTGGGGTTAAACGAAAAACAGGTCTTTAATTGACCAGAGATTCAAAATACACATTCTTATCATCACAAAAGTTTCGATAGCTTTTGAATACTTACAACTTTGCTTTTTCATATAGAAAAAGAATTCCTCTTTTGAAGTTATGCATTTGAGCCAAAACGAGGGCATGATCCAAATCATACTGAGACTGTCGAATGAAAAACAAATTAGTTACAAACTTGGTTACCGAAATGAATCAAGAATGCTGATGCTTCATACGTACGTCCAAAAATCGATGAATTAAAATGCAAAAGTTCAAAATACCTCAGAATTTGTAAACAGATTTAGACATTTATTCTCTTGTTCAGCTTGGACCTGTCAAATAAATTATTAGATTATTAAATATCATTAAAATATAACTAATTATCCAAACATCTGAATAAGTTTGGTTTTAATTTAATCAAAATAACCCAACCAAGAAAAATCAGAAAAAGCAGAAAAAATTAAAACCACTTGTGCAAATTCAAAGAAATACATGTTGAAAAAACTCACAATAAAATCTTTAGATTCAGATGCTCTGCTAGCATTTTGTAAATAAAGTTCAATCAATGTGTTATAAATGATATTGGAACAATCATTTCGAATCTGAAAAAAAAAGGATTAAAATAAAATCGATCAATCAATCAATCAATCAATCAATCAATCAATCAATCAATGAAATTAATCAATTAATCAATCAATCAATCAATGAAATTAATCAATTAATCAATCAATTAATCAATCAATCAATCAATCAATCAATCAATCAACAAATCAATCAATCAATCAATCGATCAATCAATCAACAAATCAATCAATCAATCAATCAATCAATCAATGACATTCATTGACCAATCAGTCAAATAACCAGTCATCAACCAATCAAAAAATCAATCAATCACTTAATCATAGAATAAATCGAATAATTTACCAATCACTTCACAAACAAACGATACAGTCTAAATAGATATCACTCCGAGAAAACATTGAATCATAAATCGGCTGATGCCTTCCAAGCCATAAACCAGAGGGGGAAATAATATTGAGAAGTAATTCGAGGAAAATATATCGATAAGCTTTCAAAACAGAAATGAAAGCATTGTTTGGAGCAAAAACGTGATGAACTCACCTTGATCATGTATTCAAGAAATTCAATTAATCTTTGCTTTTGATGAACAAAAATGTGAATAAATTCATCAGGATGTGCACGAAGAATTGGATCTACTGTAACTGGGCCTAAAAAAGGAATATTATCAGCATTATCATAAGCAACATTAGAGAATATGATCAATGTTGCAGAAACAAATGTTGAAGAAACGGAAAATTTAAAAGGAAACTGGTATTATCAAGTAAGATAATAACATCTGCCAAATGAATCAAAATAAAAACACGAAAACCCAACACATAAACAGCTCTCATAAAAAGATTAACTAACTAAAATCAATGAAGCTAATTAGAAAAGTGAAGGTTAAATGATACTCAGTAGAGTCCCGCAGTAGAGGTTCTTTGGCGCTAAATGACAATAAAACTGTAAGTGGCAAATACCTAGCATAAGTGAAGCGGTCTTCTGTGCCATTCCTTTTAAGCCAAATGTTGTTGGTACTGTCGAAGAACAAATCAGTTTGAGATTTTAAGCAAAAACAAAGGGTTTTATGCAACGAACTATTTGCTAATGGACAATGAATTTGAAGAATGCTGCAGCTCTATGACGGGGAACTGTCGTGTATTATGCCTATGAACAATCCAAAATTGAGGCACACGGATTGTGCCCCCAGTTTGATGTGATGCGGCAAGATCTCTTTGGACGGCGTTCTGAAGTTCCTGGTTTAAATATCGATCTAGAAGATAAACCTTTGTGTGACTTGCTTCTGTTCGGAGACTCAAAAAATAGTGTCATTACCAATCGAATAATCCTTGAAGCAACAATTTCGTTCATCAAAGCCACGAAAAGGTTTTCAGATTGAACTTAAGCACAAAACAGCAGCAACCTTTTTTTTATTTTGTTGTTCTTTATTTGTAAACAAATGTATATGTGTTTAATTAAACTATTTGCACATATATTTTGAAATTATTGTAAATGGCTGTCGTAGTTGGAACTCGCTGACACCATGTCCTTTCCAGCTATGGCAGCCATAGAAAATTTGCATTGATTAGTTGTAGTTTTTTTTTAAAGATTTTTTGTGATAAAAAAAAAAGACGGATTATGGATAACAACTTCTTCTTTTAACTTTCCTGTCTGCAGACATCGGCGATTACGATGTTCAAATTTTCCCTACCTTGTAAGATTAGCAATTTCAATCCTTTATGTCATTCTCTCACTTGTTCGCCGCCTGCTCTCTCAAATTCACTGAGAAAGTTGTCCTCTGTCTCTACTTTCCTCTATTCTTCCGGTTAGTTCTCTAACCCCTCTTTCCTCTTTCCCTCCTCAAACTTTACTAATAGCAACTGTGACTTATGGCAATTCTGGCTTATACTGATGTGCTAACATGAGGTTAAAATTGCCGACTATTGCTAAAATTTTTCGATGACGATTGTTTCTTCATCGAATTTCGCTGTTTGCTACAAAGATGAGCTTCATGGCAGCTGCTAATCAAATATGACATTTGCTAACAGTGCTCTCCTTGCCCCAGAGGCGTCACTGATGGAGGGTTGGGGTGGGGTGGGGGGAAGAGGTAACTTTCTTCCAGCTATGAAAATATCTTCCTGCAAACCAGACCTAGGCGATGAAGATCACGATTTAGCCACAAAATGGGCAATTTTTAGCAGATTTCGCAAAAACAAGTTGTAGAAAACTTGACGACAGCGGGAATACCAATTAGGAAATGCTTTCTAGAACCACTGCTGCCAGTTTCTATGGAAATTTTGTGAGCATGTGATGATAATAAACTATGATAATTTATGATAAAAAATGTGTAATATCATCGCAATTACTTATGATGATTTATAACATAGAATCGGAAATTTCTACTTACAACTTCCACTATCAGTAAACTCCTGTCCATAAATCGTCTCTGAATAGAGAAAATTTAACATCAATTTTGGTTTAAAATTAAGTACAGAAAAATATGCATAAAGTTATAAAACATATGACTCAAGCTTTTGATATGCCCAGGGGAGGATTCGAACACACGATCTTTGGATTTGTACGTTAATGCACAACTGCTGAGCTGCTGAACTAGATAATTTGTGATTATAAACAAAATTTCAAAATAATTTAAAAGCAATAAACCGCATGAGATTTGAACCCAAATTTTGGCCCACGAAAATCCTAAATTGCATCATCCAACACTACTTCTATATTTTTCATTCCACGTCTTTTTCACAACAAAAGATAAACTGATAGTTTGCTAAAAGTTTTATCAGTTTTCCTTTCCTTTACATGACATAAAACATCATGTTATCTTTGTTTTTGGAAGTGCAAAAGAGGATGCACATTTTTAACAAATTTTCCTGACGGTCGCCTCCTCCCTCCCTCCCTCAAACATTCACTACTTCCTCTTCCATTCGCCATTGGTCATTTATATCCCTTTCCTCGCTTGGTATTTCCGGGTTGTAAATTTTTTAGGGCCTATGTCTTTCTTTGTACAACTAATGTATACAATATTGATAACTTTACCTAGGGCAAATAATCAAAAGTAAAATGAATAACGAATGTCTTTACGGATACCTCTAGACACCAGGCAAGGTTCTTCACGTGCAATTTTAAGAGGAGAAGGGCGATGCAATAAAAAAATATCTAGTTACAGCAGTAATGGTGAATAAGATTATTGATAACAATAATAATAATAATCACTCACGTTCTGATGGTTTTTCATCTACAGGCTTATAATCCGAACAAAGCTTCTTCAGTAATTCTGTTGTTTCATCTGGTTGCTCATAAACCAATGTTTTCCCGTAAGCTTTCATGTTCGCTTCGGCCTTTATTTATTTAAAAAAACTTCATTTAGCTTTGATTTATTGAGAGCATCAAGTTATATACATAATAGCTGAAGAGAAATGACAAAGATTTAAGAATTATCCTGTTTTATTTTTGTTGTTTATTGTTGTTTGTAGTTATTTTGTTCATTTCATTGATTTCAATTTTTACTGGACAATGGTTTGTTGTTTTTTCTTCGCTTCAATTCATGATCAATTAAAGAATTTACCATTAAATGATTGACAAATTCCTATAATATAACCAGCATACGTGATCAGAGTAATGCATGTAATCAAAACCCCAGGGAGTGCTTCGTCAATCGCACCTTTCTGATCTTAATTCTTCCAGTAGTTTTCCATGGCTTTTCCTTAGCCGAGCTGATTTCGTTGGCTCCAAAAACTATGATAACAATTATCAGATCCAACTCGAGATGCAATCATAATCAGTCGAGCAAAACTGGAGAAGACAGCCCTATTTACCAGTTATTTGGAAGCAAATTTCCAGCTGTATTCGGGGATAATCCCCGGCTTTAAAAATCAGGGGCAGTTTCCTTCCAACAACCCTTATTTTTGATAGCCGTTCTATAGAATGAGAGCTAGAAGGAATTTTAGATTTTAGCTGGTATTAAGTTAAAGTTCAATGCAAGAATCATCAACACGGCCCCCAAAATAACTACTAAAATACCCTGATAGCTCCTGAAAAACATTTTTATATCAAATGTAAAAGTGAACACTGACAAATTCCTAACTAACCATCTACTATACGACACTATGAAGACTATACCAGGAGGAGCAGAGACAGTGGATCGTTTACTTTCATAATAAACTGTGGGTAAAAAAGATTGAGAACAAGTTGTATTTACCTCAACAAAGGGCAGTTTCGAAATGTATTTCAATGCTTGCTTGTAGTTTTTATTGTCCTCCAATTGAATCTTCAAATACCTGAATCAGTACATGAAAATGTCATGCAAAACAGATAAACTGCATTGCGGTACTTCTGCATGGCCCTCTTGTTTACGGTCATAAAACAAGCCAAAATTTCAAACAATTGAAAATTCTCGGGCTATATTCAAACATTATGAAGCTTTATTTAAGCACGTCATTAATATGAAAATCTGAGGGCCCAGTAGCTGAGTTTGCTCAAGGCATCTTTTGGCACATGATGAACTTGGATGGGCTTGAATTAGAAATAGAGAGAAAATTTTTAAAAAATTCAAATTAAATACCATTCATGTTCTTTGAATCTTTCAGCAAGATCGAGTGCATGGTTGTAGTATCCAGCTTGCCTGCACACCTGTCAAAAAGAAGAAAAGGAAGAATTTGTTAAAACAACACAATGTTAAAGTAAAAAATCAAATCATTCAAAAGTAATATCTTAAGTGAAACAAATGCAAAGTAGGACGTATCAAAGTCCAGCATTTTTATCTAACACAAAGATAACATTTTCTCGAGAAAAAAAGACAAGTGTTAAAAGAATTTGATCACAAGAAATTGCGCGAAAAAAGGGAATATGAAAAATGAAATGATGACAGATCAAGCCTGTATTACAAACAGTAAAACTAGAAAATTCACCGTTTGTGGGGGCATGAATTTTTATTGTTTATGAAAATTTGTGCTAGCCAATCATCGACTCGTAAATCTGATTGGTCAATTTCATTCTCGGTATAGAGACGAGGCTCACGATTCAAGTTAAACCAATCAAAATGTGAGACGAGTACTATAAAACTAAGTATGAATAGATCATTGCCAAGTTTTCAGACCACGAAACTTTGGAGGGTCTACAGACAGCATTTTATGCACTCAGAATCTGTCAGAAAAGGTCCATGGTGCAGCTATATGGAAGTGCTGAACTATGAACGCAAGATTTGGATAAAAGGACAGCATGCTTACACAGGGAAAATGTATCTGGCCGGCACTTTTTTCAACGATCAAAGAAACTATCACTGAAAAACTATTAAAAAATAATGACTGCAGATCGCATCAAGCGTGAAACTTGACGTAACAACTCAAACTGTCGTGTTCTGTCATTAAGTTTAAAAGATAATTAAGTTTAATATAAAGGAAAACTGGTCTCTGTTACTTCAAAACCTTACCTTAATGGCTGTTTCTACTTCAAAATTCAGCTCTTTGTCGGTCTAAAAAAATAAATCAATTTATACAAATAAACGTTTACAATTTATTGGTTTAAAGCGATACAACGATACTTAAATTGGAGAAAACTTTCAGTTCCTTGAATTATAGTACGCGTTGCAAAAAAGACTTGCCCTGCTAGAAAACGTATTATTTCTAACCAAATACTTATCATTAAAAATAACTTCATCAATAAAATGACACTTATGCGTTCAAAAGGTGTTATCCATGGCTTCGTAAGATTATCATTAATCAGAGTCACTGTCTAATTAAAAGTAAGTTCTTCAAAATACCTGTATAAAAGTTTTCAGTTTATGTTCAGCTTTCAATTTTGTATAGCAATTTAAGAGCAGCGTCGTGTGATCTGTATTAGCTAGGCCTTTCTCATGAAGTGCCTGAAACATCAACAAATTCATAGGATTAAATTCAAATACAAATTCATTTAATATCTACTATCCATAGGAGTGCTACCAAATTGTAATGTTTTTTAGCCTCAACCGTGGTTCTAACCAGAGTACTTGAGACTTAAAACCTCTACGATTGGATGGCACCCTTATGGTTAATAAATACTCCATGTCAGCCAATGTCTAATTGATATTATATATATGCATATTGCAGTGGAGCAAACGAGAAGCTACGAATGTGGCGGTACGCGGGTCCCTGCCGCAGTTGAGCTTAAAAATATTTACCATTGGGTAGCATCCTTATTGATGGTATGTACCCAGTGTCAGTCACTCGAAAGCCGAATTGATATCATATTTATATAAGGACAATCTTTCATAAAATACTTTCAAATCGAATGGGTCTTCAGCTTTTTGACTTGACCACTCTAAAACTTTAAAATTTTCTCGAGTTGGAATTTGTAAAAAATTCATTCTTTCACCCTGTTGTATCAATATGTAACAGTTTGCCAGCTTATTTTATCGAACAAATAAAATCAGATGTTTTCTTTGATTTATGCAAAACACAAATCTCAGTGAATAACGAGATGTCTTTAAACATTTATATCGACCTTATGCCATTAAATGAAACTTTGATGAAAGTGATTCTGATGAGAAAAGAAAATAAGAAAAGTAGGGCAAGAAATCAAATGGGAGACTACAATGAAAGCTGAAGCATTGGACTTCTAGTGGGTTACCCAAATGGGTAGTTATGGCTGCAAAGGTGGTGCTGATACACAGGGCAACATATGGGGTGAAAATGATAGGAAAAAGTGAACAGTTGATTACCTGTAAATAGTCTGTTAAATTGTGAATTCTTTGTGCATCTAGAAACTGCAAGAGATGATTCTTCGTTCAAAAAAGTACTTAAACAGAAGATAAAATGTTGTATGGAAACAATACCCTACTATTTTGGCCCACTGCATACATTACGCTAAATTCCTGTGAGTAATTAGCAAGAATTTAACCTCTTTCTCTCTTTCACACCTTTTCGTCCTCATTACTTTAAAATTTTCCTTATCCTTCCCAACATAGTTTGTTTGTTTGTTTGTTTGTTCGTTTGTTTGGTTTTTTTTTCTTTCTATGGCCTCTACTTTCTTTTAGGTTTTTATTTTTTGGAACATAAAATACTTATTGGTACTTTGCTGCACTATCTTTGCACTATGTGCCAAGAATTTGACATAACAATATCGAATACCTTTCGTATAACATAGGATGCTTCAAGATGTCCAATTGTTCTTATGTATTGTTGGATAGCACTGTCATGGTCACCTTTGCTACAATGAAATAACAATATTTAATAGTTTTACATCAAAATACAAATAGATCTATAGAGATCATGGAAGGCAGGGAGGTTTTAAAAGGGGCTCATTAAAATTTCAATTCAAATACTTGTTTTATTTGTCTATTCATAACGAACAAAAACTAAAAACTAGTTTTTGAAAAGTAACTAATTGAATAGATTTGCATCATGTTTCAATTATGTGGCAGACAGTAAAAATGTCAAGAACTCTATCAGCATGATTACCAGATCAATTTGCAAGTCTGGAGCATTTGCGAAACAAAAGAAACATCATTCACGGGATGGATCCGGATGTGAAACATTTACTAACCAGGCCTTTAGTAAGTAAAACAAATCCTTACATTATATTATTCTGGGGTGAGCCTCATCACAAATAACATAACATGTAGCTATTGAATGCAAAAGAATACGAACTCTTTACATTACCAACCTATAAAGATGGTCTCCATATTGCCTGAATATTTCAAACAGTCCATCAGAATAATGCTGACTTTTTGCTAAGCTGTTCAAAACAAAATTAAACATGAAATACTTTTAAATGGTAAAATTATGTTGAAGAATTACAAGCGATGCAAGGCTTCATCAAATTTACTGCAGAATTTCATGCTGTAAAAAGATTTTAGATACCAGAATATCTTTTTAATATTAAGCCAAGTTTGGTATTTTTGGTTCCTTTCTATGTTTCAAAATAATTAAGTAATAAATATTCAATTAATTGAAAAAAGTTCTAACATACTTGATGGCCATGTCGTACATATTTTTCTTAAACAAGGTCTCTAACTTCGTCTGGGTATCCTTTTCTTCCAATTGAAATATCTGAAAAATAACAAAAATAAAAATAAATGTCTACTCGATGATATCAAGTCATATTGTAGGTATTTATCATGGTTATGAAACAAAAACAGAACATTCTTTTAAAGATTGTTTGCATCAAAAGGAACAAAATTATGCAAATTATTGCTAAGGATAAGATCAGAATATGTGACCTTGGCATTTCTCGCTAGTGTTCTAACTACGAAGGCTCGGTACACATTGGTCTTATCGTCAAACATTCCTTGCAGACGCAGGGGGTCATCACAGCTAAACATCGCTTCATATTCGGCCTATATGAAAGGATTTCACGTTCGAGTGGAAGGGGCTAGGGTAGGGGGCTGGCTTTCGCAGCCTACCATACTTAAAGGAACAAATATGGAGATCAATGCGACCAGAAAAATATTTTTTCCCCTCAAATTATTTCTAATCAAGCCATTTCTAAATTTGTTTGCGAAATGCAGTTTGAGAGTAAAAAAAACTTTTGCAATTTACATTGTTAGTTTTGTGAGTTCTGAGAAAAGGGAATTCTAAAATCTTTGAATATTGGTAACTGCTATTGGTTTGAAGTAAAATGAATATTTTGAAAATTGTAATTAATGAGATACATACTTTTCCATCCCTTGTTAGAACATGAAGAATCCCCCATTCTCCAAAAACGTCTAATATTTCTGGAAATGGCGATGTGAATGCTGTTTTGAACCAAAAGAAATTTATTAATGAAATCAATACGAAAAACAAATATTGTTAAGCTGTAGAAATGTGACGAAATATATCCTCAGTTCTTTTCCATTCCTGGTTATCTTCTAGGCCAATCATACACATAAAAAAATATATAGATATATGTACACGACCTATATTTTCTATAGTTAAATCGATAATTTTCTTTATCAAAGGCTCCGATTCGAAACAGTACAATTAAATCAAGATTTCCCAGCTAAAAATATCCCCGTGATATAACAGATGAAGGCTACTTTACAGTATCTGCTGGTTGAAAATCATGGTTGTTTACTCATGGGCGATTTTGGCGGCCATTCTGAAAGTGGTCCTGCAATACGTCTGCCCAGGTTTTGTACACTTTCCTGAGGAAGAAGTTGCAGTACCCTTGTTGAAAATGGCCGCCAAAATCAATGTTCTTCAAAAATGTGAATTTGGGCTTTTTTCAAAGGACTTTGTACACGATTTGGCTGATGTAAAGATTAAATCTTGGCAGCAAAAAAGTGTAAAAAAGTGTTTAGGTTTTGAAATACGAAACATAAATTCAAAGATACAAGTTCATGAATGAATGTTACAAATGACACATAATTACCTATGAATTTGTTTTGAATATCGTACACAGTTAATATATTCATGGCCAAGCCAGCTCTATAGATAAACAAAATTAGATAAGAAAGCATGGGAATCTAAAATTAATGAAGGCTTCATCATTAAAGGTTTTATCGCATATTATCGATTCACCCTGCTTGCAAGAAAATGCAAAAGTGGAAAGAATTTCTTCCGTTATGTGAACCTAGGATAGAGGCAAACTTCTTTGGAGTGTGGAGTAATCTTTCTCATAACCATCATTGTCGTCAAAGCTTAAGAAATACCTCATATGAAAGGTTTTAATATTTCTTCATTAAACTAACATGAAAACAAAAGGTAATCAATAAATGAAGAATCATAAAAGAACTACAACGGATGGAACAAAACTGAACTTAACTTAACTAACTAACTTTCTAGCTTTGTAACTTAAAGTGGGTTACAAACAATGGCGGATACTTGCAGGCACATCTGGCCGATCACAAAATGGTATCAAAATCCTACATCATGCTTTTAATTTTTCGCAAAATCACGAACATTGAGAGCAAAAAGTAATTAGAAACAGAATTAAATAAAATGTATTAAGTAAAACCACCTTGGCATTTGTTTGGCTTCTTTACTAGCAACGACAAGATAACCACGGAATGAATAAACCAATTTTTTCTCTCCTGATAAAGCAAAATTATAAATAAAATTTAGATAGAAAAGATACATTGGAAGTATTCGTTAAATCTTGATAAGAAAACTTGATTGATTCAAAAAAGCACCATTGTTTAAGTTTGAAAATGATGCAGACAGAAACTCTGTATTAATGGAAAGGTTAGTGCAATTATGGAAATTAATCAACTTTGGAAAAAGACTATCAAATGGAAATTAAATATTTTAAAAAATACAAACTAGATGAAACTCAAAAGCCTTTAAAAACTGAAATTGAATGAAAATAAATAACCTTCAAAAGCCAAGCAGCGTCCACGACCTTCTGGTTGATAGAAAAACAATGCCTGTTTAAATAAAATATAGAAATGAATAATAAAAAACAGAGAAGTATAAAATAAATGACTATTTTATAAGGATAACGTGTTTTAATCTGCAATAAAATTGAAGTATACTCTTAGATTTCTAACCCCCCCCCCTCCCCGTTAATTAATAACCTAAGAGAATGGATGATGAAAGATGAAAGGAAGGATTAAGAATACTTACGTCACTTCTGGCAATAACAAATTGATTCTCCTGAGAGACATCACTTATTGCTGAACATTTGAAATCGCAACCAAACTGATCCAATAATTCCTAAAATAACGATGATGAGCAGAAAGATAAAAAAACTTCAAAATGACACGAAGAATTCATAGTATTTATACTCCATGTCAGCCATTGCCTAATTGATTCAATATCTTAATGTTATATAGTTTATGACTAACTCAAACTTGTTTGATTTACAATGCAAAGCAAAGTTTTACTATTTTCATAGCCTAATCTAAAGTATTTCTTTTTTCCGACATGAGTATAAGAAACGTCGAATAATGACCAAAAATAGAATTAAGAACCAGGCAGAAATGCAATTTTTTGTAAAATAATATATAGTTTCAAAGTTTGGTTAAGATTGAGTAACTCTATTATTTAGATTTTCCCGATAGCCACTGGCAACGTAGCTCAAGAGATCATCGAATATCTTCATGATTTTTATGTCTGTTTCTTGAAGGTATCCGTCATTAGTTCGATACAAAATACTAAGCGGTTAAATACACATGACTTTGCAGAGCATGTTTACAAAATCTTAGTTACCTTTCTATCTTTGGCAGAAACATTGTATGATGTAACCGTTTCAGTTGTTGTCACAAAAAGCGTGATGTTACTGCCTACTTGCTTGTATGCCAATCCTGCAATGGTCAATTCAATTCAATCAGTTATTTCAATTCAATTCAACACATCGAATTATCATCAAAGGAAGTGCTTACCTGAAAATAACTAAAACATTCTTTTCGTGCTTTGGTTGTGGTTTAATCATATAACTGGTACAAGTTTTTGATTTGATTGATTTACAATCATTTTCTCATGAATGTTTGAAAAAGCATTCGCTGTCTGTTAATTTCTGATTATGACATTGAGGCATACAAAATCACAAAGCATCAACTGAAAAATGGCAGCACAAAAAACTAGATCAAATCTCTAGATTAAAGTTTTGTAATATAAAAGTCCAAGTTAACAAAATAATGATTCACTTTTCTTGGATTCCAACAAATGCAAAAATGTATCATCAATTCCCTCTGCTACGAATTTTTACGATTTTCCAAAATATTTAAGAAGCAAAATACAAAGGTTAATAGATTTCTCAAAGTATATATTTCAGATTTACTAACAAATAGTTATATTTCAATATTTTGTATTCAAAGATGCGGCATCACAAAAAATAACATTAAAGAAATGCTTACCTGTGATTGGAAATTTGTCTTGATGCACGAGCCGTTGCTTGCTATGCCTTTAAAACAAAATTAAACATGTTAACGATTAAACATAGTTCTGGTCTTAGGAAAGGCAGCTTTGCAATAAAGTCTCCAATGAGCTCGATGACTAATGCGACATCAAATTTTCGTGACATTCATGGCGTTTTAACACCTTTGCTTCAACGCTTCAAGGATGATCATAAAAGTTGAATATAAACGGTAACTACTTTACTATAAACATTGCTTTAATTCTATGAAATACCGTCGAATAAATACAGTTTTTTTGATCCATCAAATATTTTCCATGCACATAACGCAAGATACTTGGGTATTTATTTATTTATTATTATCTATACACAAAATCCCTTCAGCTGAGTCTAATATAAAAAGAAAGATATATTAATTAATATTATACATAAAACTATATTGCTGATCTTCCAACTAATCAGATATGTTTTCAGTTGTTTTTTGAATTGGTACAAGGCAGGAAGCCCCCTGATATTTATTGGGATTTCATTCCAGACCTTAAGAGAATAAGTATGCTCATTCTAGATTCATTCCCTTGACCATGGATCGATGTTTAGACCTCTGGCACCCCTCAAGGCTGCGTTCAAGCTCCTATTCTCTTTTATCAACAACATCAATAAATAATTCATTTTATCCTATTAGAGTACTTAAATTAAAGTACTAATGGTACATTTGATAAAAACCTTTCTCGTGTTACATCGCCACGTACAATGATGACAGTTCCATCTTCAAATCCGATTGCCATTTGGCTTAAATTCTCATGGACACAAATAACTGTCACCTAAAAATGAAAGATCAGTTTTGCAATCGGTATCAACATGCTGATTTTAATTCCCTTGATTTTAATTTCAAAATTCATGAACTGGACTGAATTCCACTCTTGTACTATCTGTTATCTCTTTTGCTGGCGTTTTGCATAGTTCCTTACTTCTCATTCTACATTTTCTTCTCATTGCAAGCAGTCTCAAAAATGAATCGGTAGATTGCTTATTCATTATGCTTCTTTCTTAACGTGTTGAACTCCCCGCATCCCTCTCATTTGCAGATTGCATCGCTATGCCTTTATATCAAATGTGAAGAATGATGTTTGAAAGTTAGCTGAATGAAGGTATGAAGCATCTTTGTGGTGTAGCTATGGTTTTACATTCAGCTCCATCGTGTTGTAATGTCTGTGTTGTTATTTCTAACGTTATAGTAATATATCCAACATTAAAACGATGTTTCAGTACGCTGGGTAGCCATTAATTCATTCATACAGCGAATGAAGATGTTTCAATTGAATCAGATGTTGAAGGGAAGCCGATGAAACGATTATGAAACAGCAGTTGAAGTTCAGTTGGACATTGCATGAGACAGAGTTGGAATGGAAAGGCTAGAACTTACAGAAAAGATATCCGGGATAAGGGAAACAATCTGATACAAGAGGCATAATAAAATCACCCAAATCATTGTCGTTATCTAAAAAAATTACGGTGAGTATATATTAAAGAATAGAATACATACGGAGACATTTTTGCTGCCTGTCATGGCTCTGTAGGTCCTGGATCGGAATGGAGTCCCTGTTTTATCAATCTAAAAATAAGAAAAATAAAAAGAATGCTCTGTTATGTAATTGAGAAATCTTACTTTTAACTTGTATTGACATTTTCTTGTTGAACAAAACTATGCCCGAAAGTTTCATAACCTATTCGTTCAACTTTTGGGTTAAAACAAGAACCGAGGAATGTTTTGCTCAGCTCAGGATGAACGAATGACCTTCCCAAAGCATTACAACAAAAAGAAACAATAACAAGTAATGGCGTGGAGTACATGGAACACAATTTCCTGCTCTACTATACAAATGATGCGAACAGACTCGATCTTCTCAACAGTGTGAATGCGATAATATTACCATATGGTTTAATAAATCTTTCAAGAGAAGAGTTGCTAGAAGTCATCCAATATGGCCATGAACAGTTACTATTTGATTTGAACACAAAAATTTAAAAGCAACGCTAGGATACATCCAGGCCTCCAAAAGATTTGAATAAGGAATTAAAACCTATACATCCTCCTCTCTCTATCTCGCTAACATGACATTAATTTGTATTTTATTTGATTATTTGTAATTAGGTTTATATCAAAGGCTAGGGGGGTAGAAATGATACTTTGTTCCTCCTGATATAGTCCTTGTAAGTGTAGTATAGTAGATCGTGGTGTTTTTATATTAAATAGAAAAAAAACAACCGAATGAGATACAAGGGGCAGAACTGCTTCGCGTACAGCGGCACCATACTTCGGAACAGTCCTAGTATTGAAGTCAGAAATTTTGAGATCTTTTAAGAAGAAGGTGCAAATATGAATATTTATGATCCTTTATGTGTTTCTTCTTTTGTTGATGACAAGTTGTAATTAATTTTGGTATTATTGTAAATTTTTGAATTCATTGTATATTATTAGCTATTGCTAGTTCAAAGCACTCCCCCTGTATATAAATTATTCCTATTGTGGGGCCAACATAGATAGAAAAGACAAAATGAAAATGAAATGAAATAATTCCTCAGAGGCCAATCTTACCTTGTCAAAGTTCCAAACTTTTATGAGATTATTGGCACCTTTTTCATCCTCCTGTAATGAAAATAATTCACATTGGCTGTAATATAAGCTGACATCATTGACACAAGCACCACAATCGGGGATGGAGCTGGGGCTACCATGACAAAAGGGGCAATCCAGACCAAAAGAAAAATCTTGGCATTTTTGGTTGGGATCTGTCGCATGAAATGTGAAAATTTTTTGTGACTATACAAACTATAATGATTTTATTTAGGCTTGATAATATTTTTCTTCCTACTTTAGTTGATATTACCAATTCTTTACATTCCAACATTATTTCATAAGCATCCTCTTTCGTTATTCACTGTACCAAAGACCTAATCCTCTCTACTTGTTATTTACTTCATCAATGTCCCATGCATAAAACAGCCCAATTCTTTAAATGGGACAGAAAAAAATCATTGAAGAACCCTATCTGATATCAGTATTTCTCATAATTTAAAATGATCAATTAAAGAATTTACATACCACCCAGGGCAGAGCTAAAAAAGGTTTTTTAGGGAGGCACTAAGTTGGGATTTTCCGACAGTAGGACGTTGCTTTAGGACATAGTGGGCTCAAGAACATGGCTAAATTCTTTCCTCACAGCCCCAACTCATTTATCTGGCAAACAAAACCAACTATCGAAAGTTTGTCTTTTCCATTATAGGCAATGAATTTCTTCTTCAGACATTTATTTTCTTTATAACAAACTTCTATAATAATCTTTCATGCCCTCTATCAAATAAACCATGAAGCCAAAACAAAAAAAATGTTGCATATTTTCATCATTTGCTGTGGAAACATTTTTTTTGCTGACAGACAAGTTGGAGGGTTAAAGTGATATCCATGATGGCACCAGTTTATGACACCAGTTTATGACACCTGTTCATAACACCAGTATATTTGCTCAATCTGAATAAAAAAACATTCTTGAATTCTCATTTTGGGTAGCATGTTAAATTGCAAAAGAAAAGCGTGCTTGAATAAGTGCACATGGTACATATCGCTAAAAAGTAAAAAATATTTAGAGATAAATTTTGATAGAAAATAAATACCCCAACTGATGCCAGAATGTTGTGCTGTTTCATTTGAAACAACAAACTTGTCCTAAATTCATAAGCTTTGAATTCTGACAACTTTTGGTCTCTGTCAAGGATGTGAATGTTGCCATCATTGTCTGTGAAGGAAAATAACAAAAAAATCAGATTCACAAATGATCTTAGCGGGTATTTGAAAATAAATTTATGACCCTTAAAATTGTCGTGGGTGCAAGAAAAATGTTTATCTCCTGGATTCCAACCACTTGAACCAACAATAATGCATAAAAAAGGTGTGACCAAGGACATGTAGAATGATAGAGAAATATGGAATAATTGTTAGGAGAATGTAGCTGCCCTTGCTTGCTCTATGATTTGTGCTAACATAGCAGATAGCTTGCTGTTTTATATTCTTCATCTGTTGGGGTAGGTTGAGTGTGTTTGGCTTTCTTGCTCAGAGTTGTCACCCATCCAAGCTTTACATTTATCAGTGGCCTATTTAAATTCAATGTGAACAAAATGTAATTGCAATGCTCAGTTAGGTGCTGAAGTTTAGTAGAATTAGACATGTTATGCATGTTTGGAGGCCATGATTGTACCCCTCAAACTGAGAGTCTTCTTAACCATTTAATCAAAAAACTTCAAGATCTAAAACTAATTTTAGTGTAAGAATAGAAATATGTGTTCATTCTGCTACCTCCAATCAAGATGCTTCCTCGTCCACTTGTAGTTGCAGAAATTTCAATTCCCTGCACAAATAAATTGATGCAATCTGCATTATGTCAAACAACATACAAGATCTAAAATCTAGCAGAATCAAACTGGATCTTGCAAAATCAACCAAAACATTATTGTTAGACTTGCAGCGCAAAACATGCTGTAGGGCATTTACTGCATGGTGATGGCTATCGATCTATGATGTCACACATACACAAAAAGGAAACTAACAAACATCTATAGCTAGCTTCAGATCATTTTTTTGGCATCACTGATGAAAGGATAGTAAAATATTTGGGTATGATATAATATGATGTGTTAGAAACAGATTTAATTCCAAGGATAAGTAAATGACCTAGTGAAAATTAAAAACCTGAAAGTTGTTTTAAGTGATTCTCTGACCCTTGATCTTACCTGGGTTGTCTTGAGCAAATAGGGAAACTCCCTTGCAAGTAATTGAGATCTAAAGCATTATCAGAGGAATGGTCAAACTGTTAGCAATTAATTATCCAGACCATCTACCTCTATCACATATCATCAATTTTGGGCTTAATCTTCAACAAATAAAAACAACATAAAGTACTAAAGGAGAGGACATGGATGTTATTTAATAATGCCACATAATATAAGTAAGTTAGAAACCTTCAGTTTATCAAATGGCTGTTCAGTTGCACCATCTTTGATTTTCATTACTTCTTTGTCAAAAAAGTTGAATTTCCTCCACTAAAAATAGAAAAATAAAAATAAGTCACTGTAATGTCATCAGATGTCTTCTGACGCAGGCAGATACTACTTCACTCAAAACATAGCAACATTTTTCCAAAGACTTTTGCAAATGTATGGTTAAAATTAGGTCGCTGTCTTTTTGAGTCTGGGCTCAAATTTGTAAATTGTGCTCTTTATATTTGTGCAGTCCTCAAATTGTAAACTTTACCCTACAAATTCATGAAGGATTCTGAATATAATTTTGTTTCCATACCAATTCTGCTTCTAATTGACCCTCAATTACTCATTATGGCTATTGGCAAAATATTTGTGGTTTGTTTGACCCCTGGGCACAATTGATTTGCTTTTGGCAAACCTTTTTATGAGCTAACCGTACTGAGCTCTCAGCGTCCCCATACTTTATAAGCCTCCTGAGTACATTCCCCTAGTTCAATGAATGATTACTCTTAGCTTAATTTGGCCAAAGGTCAAGGCAAAAATTGCCAGGAAAGACGGTGCAAAGGAGAATGTAAATGTTCTGGTATACATCCATGCATTTGGTTCTGTTTACATTCAATCAAACTAAACAAAATAATCTAAAAGGTAACAAAATGATATTAAATGGAAAAATATGACAAAATAATATGAGCCATAAATTTTGGAATGGAGATTTGTTCCTAGACACCTCTGATCAAATGTTTTCAGTATTTTAACAAGAAGTTTCTGACAGGGCAATGGGCTAGAATAGACAGTCAGCTAATTCAATTTAAAAGCTGCAGGTTGATACTTTGATTGTGTTTATTTCAAAATCAGCTGCTTGCTTCTTGCCCAGTCTGCAGAGCATGGCAACTGCATGCACATGAAAATTTGCAGCAGATCTAAGTGCGCCTCAAAAATTAGGCCTTGCATGCGTGCATTGTATGTGTATAGGCTCAATATAGGTCCAACTGGAGTTCCATACTACCTAATGTGACTTGGCGCACCCGAGAGAATCAGATGTGCAGGCCATGAACCTCCCATTCTTAACCTTGCAAGCGCGAGATCTCGACGAGTTCTGCCATGCTCTGCAAACTGGCTTCTTGCTTCACCCGCACTTCAAATTAAGTACAATATGCACAAACTGCAATTCATGCAAAAGAGTTTTTGATCTTCACTTGGGAAATTTATCATGAGAAATCTTGTGGTACACCTTTCCATGTCCGTATTCTGCCAAGAGTTGCAAAAATCGTTGTGTTATTGCATTACTAATTGTTCTAAAGTGCGATTTTTGCCTTTCTCAGTGTATTAAATAATTTAAATTTCAAATTCTTTTTGAAGTTTGGTAAAAAAAGAAATATTTTTGACGTATCAGTTTTAAGCAAAAACAGGAACGGTTAAGAAATGAACCCAATTTGTGCTCCATTCTTGCTTGGGCCTTTTGGCCTAAATTTAGGCAAAAATAAATGAATATTGATTTCTGATACACTGTATTCACTTGGCTTGCAAAGCTATGTAAACAAATCTTTATATGTATAATCTTTAGTTCAGACAATTGTGTTGGTCTTTTAATTATGAGAGTTAATATAATGATATTTGCACAACAGAAAATGAAAATAAATCAGAACTGGATCTTACCAAAGGAAACGCCATTTTGATCAGGAACTAAAACATTCGGCTCGCCTTCGCAGTTACACATTTTCATCAGTGATTTCCATCTTGTGCTGCCCAGGGTTATCAAATCACCCCCCCCCCCCCCCTAATTCAGAATCCTGACTGCAGACCTTATCTAGCTGCCTTCATGCTTTGTCACATCTGTGAGGCTGCTACAATGTTATGCTACCCTGAATAAAAAAGCCTGTTGCACCCAAACGAAAACTGTGGCAACAGTTTGCCCCCTTTACCAGTGGCTCTGGTTAAATGATAATATCATGAAAATTTCTACTCTGCCCCCAAGTCATATTTCACTGTATGATTCTGCCCCTCCACCCTGGAATCCCCAGTTGGCCTGTTGGCATTTTGCTGGCTTTTCAATGGGAACATCAATTTTTCTTGCTTGTACATGCAGATATACCGGGACCGCCCCGCAGATAGTCCTAAAAGCTATCACAAATATGGCATTTTCAACTGAAATATTTTCTGAACCGAACAGTTGTATATGAACAAGGACGTAACGAAGCAAAGTCGTTTTTTGAAAGGGGCATTTTCTGACCTTCTAAAGGGCGTGATCTTAAAAGATGTTCCGAGGGTTCCCCGGACCACCACTGCGGCTCGATCACCCTCTCCACTTTGCGACCGCTGTGCGGTCACTAGTCATATCTACAAAAATGTTTAGGTAGATACTTTGAAACAAAACAGAATTAGACTGTTAATCAGCCGATAAATGGCAGTGTATTTTGTCCCGGCCTTCGAGTTGCAACCCATTCTCAATGAGCTCAACTGGAAGATCCTTTCATTAAATTGTGGCTACAGGATCGAGCCTGCAAATCACATTTTAGCATCAGGACCTGATCTAATAGAAAAAAGAAATTTTTCTATTGACTCTGTCAGGACTTCCTAAAACTATAAGTACACTTCTTGCTTATAAGTCTTCGAATCACCCCGGTGCTTGATCTTTTTTAATAATCGCAGAATTCTTAGCAGTCTCCAGCTGAGGTCTCAAGCTCTCTTAGCCAACCAATTCTTAGCCACCAACAAGCTCATAACTGAAATCAACACTTAAAAAAGCAAAGGTGAAATTATTTTCAACAAATTAAGCATTTTATGCCTTTTTTCAAAGTTAAGTAATAAAAATTGTCATGTACTTTCGTGTACTTTCTTAGAGTAGAGCAGTGGCGCCGTGGGAGCACAGTTTTTTGGGGGGCCAAAGGTTCAAATTTTCCGACGATGAGACAATTTTTCCGACAAAACCAACAGTAGTGAACCCCCTTTTAATGTCTTGTTTCTCGAAGTATCATAACAGTTAATGAAGCATCTTGTGATGTACTGAATGAAGGAGAAAACGAGGAAGCCAGAATACTTCATTACAAATCTAAAGATTGTCGACTCGAGAGAGAATTTAAGTCTTGTAACATTTGAATTCAGAGTACCGACTACTTTCTTAGCAATAGTGTTTTTGCAAAAACGTCATATATCTCATCAAAATTTAATGATTTCGACATACTATTCTTGACGCTTAACAAAATAAGGGAATTTAAATGATCCAATCCCATGGTTGACCGGAAACAATTCATAACAATTTTCAATTTTGAGAGTGTCCCTTCACTGTCATTTGGTTGAGCCTATAGGAAGAATGACAAGAATCCTATAAAAAGTGTTCAAGATTTTCTTCAACAAATCTTAATGCTGTGATGAAGTTCTCCCTCGCAAGGTCCTTATCTTTTCTTTCCATTTCTGCTAAAAGGGGTCTCTCCTTTCATCTTCACCTCAAAAAAAACATATTCTTCTCTTTGGCCAAATTATGGAATGCATCATCTGGTAGGCCATCAGTTGTGATAATAGCAGAATTGTTCTTGATCGAGCAGTTCAAATTCACAAAGTATGGCTTTATGACTAGAGAATCGTGTTTTTATTGATGATAAGGCTTTATCAATTGACTTGATGCTTGTTTTTCGTCAGTATTTGGCGGTTGGATTCTCTCGACTTTTGTAATTGGAGAGCTCGTCACTCGCCTTCTTCCTTCTCTTGGCACGTTTTGATGGAGAATCTTGCTGCACTATTTGTGCCTGCTACTGACACCTTTGTTTCAGCCAATACTTCCCTATAATATCTTCGCATTCGAGGTAACCGCCCCTCTGTCGTCTCGACTAATCTTAGCGCAATCAACAGATCACTTTGCTAAAACATGAAGAATATTTGAAGCAGGGACGGTGATGGCGAAAATCTTCCGGAAAACATGTGCTGTCATTATGGTTTCAAAAGATGTAAACTTGTTTTCAAGATTGCAGCGTCAGTAGCCGTTCTCGTTTGACTACTGGCACTGCTGTAACATATATAACAAGCAGTTAAACAAGTCCTCTGAGCTTTGCAAAACACATATTCGCAAGTGCTTTTTGGTGCGATCACCATCTAGTGGTTGAAATCCTTTGCAGGCGATGGACTCTTTGGATGCTCCTCTCTTGTTGCACTCTTTCGTATTTGATTTTTTTTTAATCATTGCGGAAAATTGATCACGACCGATGAAAAAAATTGCATCAATTAATTTATGGTTTTTTCGACACAAGGAAGAAAATGACGAAATTTTCCTATGGGCCTTCCACCGGCCCTACTTCTAGTTTTACACTTATATCAAGAGATGAACTTCCTACAGCGCTGAATATTTGAGGAAAGAACATTTTTTAAATTTCACAAATAAAAACTTAAAACATTTCCGACAAGCATCGAAATTATCCGACAAATTTTTTCCAGGGGGGGCCATGGCCCCCCCTGGCCCCCCCGGCAACGGCGCCACTGGAGTAGAGGAACATAGTACTGAACTTTCTCAACTTGTTGAAGAGACCGTTCTTTGTATCAGACTTTGTCCCAATGTGCATCAATCAGTAATTACGCGTCCATTCCTGTAATTTTTGTCAAATTTGGCACCAAAATCCCACCACAAACACTTTTATTGATCAAGGTAACATGGCAGTTCTTTTTTTTTGGAGAAAAAGGGACAGCGCAACGTCTATATTATTACACAGCAATCGGAAAATGCAAAGGGGTCACTTCTTTTTTGAAAATGCAAAGAAAAGGGTTACCACATTTACTCAACATGAATTTTGAAACTAGAAAATGTAATAATGATGGAGGGGCAGGTATACAGGGCAGGTAAAGAAACTCGAGAGGGCAGTATGATTTTTGTGGAAAGATTGAATCAGGGTCAGCCGACTTTTCTGGAAGAATTTTCTTTTTCCACTGGTCTTGTTGTACAGTAAATTTTTCCAGTGTCTCTAATGAAATATCTTTTGAATCATTTTAGTGATAAAAGGAAACTTAAGCAGAGCTAATTTCATGAAGAATGCCTGTTAACTAAGTACCAATTGAGAAACAAGTTGGAGAATTTGTGAGCATATTGCCATTATGGTGCGGAGTATTCCTGCTTTCTTGCTTATGAATTTGCATATTAAATTGAAGGTGAGTCTTGTGGGTATTACTGAATGATTCAGGCTCTTAACAGCTGAATTGCCTAATGGGTTGTCCCTTGATGCAGTTATTTGTATTCATGTTCCCAACCATGATTGCGGGATCATTTGCTAGCTACGATTCGTGCTTTACGTTCGTTATTCCCCTATCCCTCCCACACCTTTATTTTTGTGGATGAATATGTTTTTAGTTTTCGTTTCCCACCCAGTCAAGTGAACTTCCTTCTTCTCGTTTCAGGGGGTTAACTCTAAGGTTGGGCAGGTGCATCGGCTTCTTCGGAGAAAGAAAGAATTACCTGTCCATTCCTTGTCCAGAAATCAACTTGGTTCGTATTTTGGTTTGTAAAGTTCATCTATCAGTTAAACTTTGCGGGAATTAGCTAGCGTCTTGAGCCGATGCACCAACGGCCAACCACGCCCTCTATGATTAGGAAAGTGCAGCCTTCAAACCTCATTTTGTGAGGATTATGGCTAACAATGCCCCTTCATACAATTCTATATCTTGCCATCTCGTGTTGTAATATGTTTTTATTAGTTTTGCCATTATTGTATTAATTCTCTGCAATCTTCTTGTACTCTTGTAGCTTTACTAGCCGTTCTATTAGTAGTACTATGAAATTTTATGTAGTTAAACTTAAAAATATAAACTATTATATAAACTGATTGTAAAACGTTTTCTGAGTCCGATGTTATGCTTTTCTAGTTATTCTTGTAAATCATTTGTTATTTATGATAATCTTCCCAGCAAGTTAAGAATATGAAATGAAATAAAGTTAAAATGACTGTTCCCCTGGCCAGGAACAAAGCAATTCGCATTTTGTTTCATGGGGTTTTCTTTGAAGAGCTTCAAATAGTTGAAAGTGATGAGGATTATTCCCTACCCCATTGCCATTTTCAGAGACGTCAAAGATTTGCCGTAGCTGCGGAGGAGAAGGTATCCATACTGCAGCAGATAGGCCATAATCTGCTCTGCAACAAATTTTGTTGCGCCCTGAATAAAAGCCATCTGCACTCGTAAGGAACGTAGAGGATAGTCAACAACAAGTCACAAAATGCATACAGTTAAAAGAGTATCAGCCACAGCTGCTCGTATATCCAGAATTGCGTCATCCTCGTCAGGAAGGCTCGCCTCAAATGCACCAAAATGTCAAGCTAGGCCAGTTTCACAAACTCGTTGTGCAAGCCTGCTGGCAACGCAGAATGGGAAAACGATACTTTTGAATTCACGGTAAGTATGAATGCTGAAAAATCAACTTGTTTAATTGTTTAAAAAGAAGTCTTAAAAACTCAGCGAGCTTGAGTCTTTGTATATGATGCAAGTGAATATTTATCTAGGGGGTCTACTCACAAGAGAAAGTTGATAACAATATACATCAAGGGGAGAGAAAAACCTTAAATTACATTTCACATTTTGTGTTAATTTTTCAGCAATGCAACTTCTAGCAGGAAATGGCATGTTGGCTCTGTCAAGACCATGCAAAATGCAAGATGCTACAGTGATGAAGGCGAGTTTGCTATGTTTATTTTTTTAAAAACAAATATTATGAAACTCAAGTACACCCTAATAACATTTTGGCCCAGTTTAAGTTACAAGGTGCATTGGCTGAACATGTAAGACACGTCTTGCACAAAACTGATTTTATTGTAAAATTGTAGTTACAGTCCTCTCTTGGTACGGGCTGCCTGTAGTGGAATTGCCCATCCAGCATATGCAGTGACGTAGGAACCGGGGGGCACAGGGAGGACGTGCTCCCTGCTGAGATTGTGTCTAGTGCCGTTTGAGAGAAGAGAAATGCCATTCTTACGTTGCATCTGCGTTAATACAATGGAAATTCTGTAATGAAAAAAATACACTATTGCAAAAATTTTTCTGTGGCTCTGCCCCTGGCCCCTCAACAACCATATCTTACTGCAGCTTACGCGAAATCTTCTTTATATGCTGCAGTGTCTCATCTATCATAAATCTGGCACCTACAGTGGTGACAATGAAAAGTGCCCTTCAAAATATCGTGCCCCGTCCATGTTCTGAATGTTTCCCATCTCCCTGAGCATATGACTATTATGCATTCGATACTGAATTCCATGACCCCTGGAACCAGGAAAATAATTTGCACTGAATTGCAATTGTCATACTTGGTTCATGGTGATGTTGGTTGGTCAAAACCGAAATTCAAAAAAATTGACATGAAATAACAAACATTTATTGTTTCTTGTAGTACCATCTACTTTCTTTACCAAACTCTTCTTAAAACCGCAATTGCACTCAACAAACTTGTTTCCTTTTTGCAAATTCAAGATTTTTAGTAAACCTGCTTCTTTTAAGTGCCCTTTTTACAAATCCTCTAAGAAAGGATAATTTGATTAGCTCCAGTTGGTGCAAAAAAGTGGTGCAAATGGGAGTTGATTTTCAGCATCAAGTGGTAACTGTATCAAGTATTTGTGGTCAAAGATGGATTCAAATCTCAGACATACCTCATCTTGCTACAATTATACTAATGAAATTGTATAAATTTGTTTTTCTCATACATGAATTGGATGTTGCAAAAAACCATATTTGTATGTTTATTGTGTAAATTTGAAAAGATTGCAAATCTGGAATGTTGAGTTTGATAATTTAAAAACTCTTGATAACTGACTATTGAAAAGAAATATTTTTGTTGTGTGAAGGTCTTCCAAGTCACCAGAAAGTCATTCTCCCAAACCTTTCACCCACAATGGAAAGTGGAACAATTGTTAGCTGGGAAAAGGAAGAAGGACAACGGCTGAATGAAGGAGATGTATTAGCAATGATAGAAACTGATAAAGCTACAATGGAAATGGAAACCCCTGATGAAGGGTACTTGGCTAAAATACTGATACCAGCTGGTACAAAAGATGTGCCTGTTAAAAAGGTATGTAAACTTAGGAACAATACTATATTTATTGGTAGGCAAAATGTTTCAATTCTTAAAGTGTTTGTTTTGTTTGACACTCATCAGAGAATGGAACATTGGTGAAGGATCAAATCATAGCTGAAATTGAATCATTTGATTTTAATATTGATTCACATTTTTTTCATTATGTTTGATATTTTGATATCTTTCAAATAAAAAATATGCTACCTTATGATTCTATGTTTTCATTCAATTTAAATTAAATTTGTATTTTCCATTTTATGAGTTATGTCTTGTAAGAGGGAAGAGCTGAAACAAGTAGCATCTTCTTTTGACCAGCCACTGTTCTAACTTTGGTCTGAAGTATATCCTTGCAAGAGTTTCCATTCCTGCAGCCATGGAATGGAAACAA
This sequence comes from Catostylus mosaicus, assembly GCA_964019065.1. Taxonomy (NCBI): domain Eukaryota; kingdom Metazoa; phylum Cnidaria; class Scyphozoa; order Rhizostomeae; family Catostylidae; genus Catostylus; species Catostylus mosaicus. Next base: position 669,949 of record OZ025189.1, on the reverse strand, counting down.
CAAAAAAAGATAAAGCATAGTTAGGTTTATTTAGGTAAATTAACTCTGGGGATTGTTGCATAAGAATTATTCTGAAGTAGGAGCTGATGGTAAATCTTCCTATTCCCAGTATGATGTGTTTGACAAAAATGTAGAGATTGCATTCTTCGGAAGATTCTGGTTTAAACTATCAGTAGCATTTAATATACACTCTGCAGACAGAGCAAGGAATTGGTTATAATGGACTTAATGGATGTTAAATTTTTTACCATAATGGATTTATATAACAGTACCAACCAGTTGTATGCTGCCTGTAATCAACTGGTGGACAGTTGTTGACTAGTACATTTGTACAGTTTAAAAGAATTTTGCTGTAGGATTTGCACACAAATTTGTCTCTTGTGACAAAAATGAGATGTGGATGGGAGTTTGTGTTCCTTCTAAGACATCCTGTTAAGTTGCCGTTTGTTTTTTTTTGTCGTTAAGATTATCTGTATTTATACTCTAATATTAATGTCGTAGTTGGAGCTCGATGACACCATGTTTGCTCCGGCTACAGCAGACACAGAATATTTATATGTAGTTAATTTTATTGTTGTTTTTATTTGTGATATATAAAAAAAGGTGAGTTGTTGATTTGTTGTAAAACTTTATTTTGATTTGTGGTAATTTTTAGCTATATTTGTTGTTTTTTTTATTCCTCTCTCATTGCAGTTTATTTGCATAATTGTTGAAGAGGAAGAATCTATTGCAGCATTCAAGGATTATACTTATGAAGAGAGTGATGCAGAGGAGCCACAGAAACAAGTTGAAGAAGAACCCAAAGTTGAGGTGTTTTTTGTTGGTGTTATTCTAATGATCACATCAACCCCTTCCCCCACCAGAGAACAGGGGCCTAATGATGGCAGGGATACCTCTCAAATGACCTTGGTTTAATGTTGATAATAGCTTCAAAGGTTAAGATAAGAGCGAAGGAAAGTGTTAATTTTCTCAAGTACAAAACCTGCTTAATGATGAGAATAGCATATTGTGAAGCATTCAAGATGAAAAATAATTGTTTATAAAATGTTGTCTACAGCTGTACTTAATACAAAATAATTGGCAGATGGACAAACAAATATTGCCAAGATCCATTTGCACAACTTCTCTCTTTCCACAACTGTTAAAATGGTTAGAGACAAAAAATAATATAATTTAAGACTCTCAGTACACACACATGAAGCTGGGATGTGCAGGGAGGAGCTCTGTGGATGAGGGGACCTTTGAAAATTAATCCAACTCTTGAAAAACATGGCAGATGGAAAAAAATTGCTTTTAATTTTTCAGGATTCATTTTTATGAAAAATTAATCAATAATTTTTTATTACACTGACTTAGAATTTAAAATTTTAAAATTTTAAGGAACCACCCCCAAAACCTGCAGCAGCACCAGCTCCAGCCAAAGATACAGTAGAAAAGAAAGGAGCTGCTCCAACAAAAACAGATGGAAGAATTGCAGCAAGTCCTTTGGCAAAAAAATTGGCTGCTGAAAAAGGAGTTGATCTCAGTGTAAGTATCATAGAATCCCTCCAAGGTAATACAAATTGGGTGAGTTTGGAACCAAAGAAGATGTATATTGGAGATTGTGTTTATTGTTATGTTGGCTGTGAATCTTTAGATTGATCTAAAAAAGTTTAAGCCTTATTTCTTCTCAAAGCTAATAATTTAAAGATAAAAGTGAATAATTTCTTTAAAAAATTTCCTAAAATCAATAAACACAGGGAAAATCTGCAATGATAGCATATGCATTCATTTTCAGTGTTAGAGTACATCATCCTAGATCCCTCTATCAATTGTAGAACTTAAGTTCTAGGAATTTTATCAGCAAAGACCATGAGAGACACCACTAAAGTTGAATGTGTGCATTTATTACCTGATATTCTTCACTGACATTCTCAACAATACCACTCAGTTGTTCAATCAATCATTCGAGCAACCAGCAGACCAAGCAATTAGACAATCAATTAATCAATCAATCAATCAATTAATCAATCAATCAATCATCAAACAATTAATGAATCAATCAATGAATCAAACAACAAATCAATCAGTCAATCAATGAATGAATGAATGAATCAATCAATCAATCAATCAATCAATCAATCAATTAATGAATCAATCAATCATCAAACAATTAATGAATCAATCAATGAATCAAACAACAAATCAATCAGTCAATCAATGAATGAATGAATGAATGAATCAATCAATCAATCAATCAATCAATCAATCAATCAATCAACCAGTCAATCAACCAGTCAATCAATCAGGGCCTTTTAGATTAGTAATCTGTTGCTTCTCTTCTAGCTAATCAAAGGCAGTGGCCCTGGTGGAAGAATCACTGTTTCAGATGTAGAAAATGCCACTGTCGCTGTTGCTGCACCTCCAGTCGCTGCTGCCCCTGCGGTGGCTGCAGCACCACCACCACGAACGGTTGTGACAGAAGGTTTGTGCCTGTGTATTTTGCTGCCCCCTTGTTTTATTTAATGGTAATCTTTAGTTTTAAACTAGCGATTTAGCGTCGCCGCTTCGAATCCTTGTCCTTATGATTTATGATGGTAGCACCGTTATGACAGACCTAGCTACTAGTACCCTTGGGCAAGGTGCAAACAAAACTTTTGAATACAAATGGATAGCTGGTCTATGATGTAAATAGCGTTTGCTTTCTTGAAGAATAATCTGGTTAATAACATATGGTTGGGTAGCTTATTGGAAGGAAAAATGGAAAGACGTATGGGAATAATGGTTGCGTCTTAGTTAAAAAGGGTTATTATCAAAAAGGGCCGTTTTATAGTTATGAATTAGATGAGATATTTCTTGGTTACCCTAAAAGCTCTATTAAGCTCCCACTCTTTTTTAAGCCCCCCTATCTAATAAGTCCCCCTTTTCAAGCAGAAATTTGAAATGAGTCCTCCTCCCTATCAAACCTCCCCCCCCCCATTCTCGTACAAGGTAGACTACAGAGTAAAGTGCAATGATTAAGTGATAACTCATGATTTATTTCGTTGTAATGCGGCAAAATTTCTAATTGTATATGTTTGAGAGTCAAAATGTGCTTGTGCAATCCTGTCTTAAGTGTCTCTAGAAACCATTTAGATAAAAACCAGAAAAATATAGGTGAAAAAATGATCTCCTGACTCTAATATTTTAGATTAGCCGCTCCCTCTATCAAATAAACTCCCAAGGAGCATGATAGAGCTTCTATTTTATATCTTAAAGTTTCAGAGTTAATGTTGAGCCAGGGAAAATCTTTGTTTTTAGAATTAAAGTTTATGTTGTACGGGCAATTACAAAATTCTTTTGGAAGTGTGCAAATGTATTGTATCTTACCTTTTTCCCGAAATGTAAGGAAGGAAATCGTTCTTGTTTTGCAGGCCAATACGTTGATACTGAATTAACAAGTATGAGAAAGGTTTGTCATATAATAAAATGCCATTTTTCATTAAAATTATCTAACGTACTTTGGTGTTATTTTTTTCTACTATTATTCATAAGAATAATGTAACGTGCGATCAAAGGCCAACGGAGACAGTCCACAGGTCACAAGCCACAGGTCTCAAACTGTGCCCTCTAACCTCGTATGCCTATGCTCCACTGCTAATCTACCTGGACACAAAGTTTCCACCAATATCTTGCCATATCAGTTGCTCATATGGCCCATCTCTATCAATTTACGGAAATGGGAAGACTGTTACTAGGTAGCTCAACAGTAGAGCATTTTTGTACAAAGCAAAACGTAATGGCTGCTCAAACATTATCATATTGTTGCGAATAGGTAAATTTCTCTTCCCTTTATAAAATTTCTTAACCTTCCATTTCTTTTATTATTTGATTGTTATTTTCATTCTTGTTTTGATTTTATAACGGCTATTATTTCGTTACTTTAAACTGAATCTTTCAACGAGGAATTAGTATTTGTAGTTTTGCCCGCGTAACAAAACCTTTTCTATAATAACCTCTCTTATTTTTCATACTTTTTAATTCTTTTATGTTATATGGATAATATTTGATAGTTGTGTCGTAAATTTTAAAAATCTCCCTTTAGACGATTGCCAAGCGACTGTTAGAAGCAAAGCAAACTATTCCTCATTATTACTTATCAGTCGATGTCAACATGGATAATGTTTTAAAGTTTGTATATTTCCATTTACATATATTTTCCTCGTCAATATTTCCCTCTCATGCCTGCTTTTGTAAAAAACAATTAGCGGTCGTTCCCTTTCAAGATAGATTGAACCATGTAATTGTGTGGAAAAGCAGAAACAGAATTTTTTTTTATTCTGAAATTTACTTTTTCCGTCTTACAATCTTCAGAGTTTGAACATTGGATAATTGTGATGATAATGATCAAAACACTTCCTCGGCCAGTTGGTGTATTCTGGTATATAATATCATTGTATCGTGATGCGATACCTTTAGATGCTATGCTACTATTCAAAGTTGTACGTGTATTTTAGACGTAAGAAATGAAAATACTTCTTATCTCTCCAAGGCTAATTTGCAATTTCTGTTCCTTTTTAGTCTGTATTTAGCGGGCCTCATATACACGTAATGCTGTACTCTATGCGAGATAAACATGGTTATCTTTTTCCAAACTAGGATCTTTCTAGAGAAACGAATTGGTTTAAGGTGTAAATTGTTGTTTGACTGGGTTTATTTTTGCTGTTTTCAGGCTAAGGCAAGATCTAAATGGCCTAGGCAAAGACCAATATAAACTTTCGGTTAATGATTTCATCATCAAAGCTTCGTCACTCGCTCTTAAAAAAGTACCAGAATGCAATTCATCTTGGATGGGTGATTTCATTAGAAGGTTAGTATATTACGTCATATTATTGCTGTTGGCTTATACAAAATATGATTTGTTATGAATCATATTTTGCCCGTTTGATAATTTGGTCCAGGGTATAATATTACGGTATCTTTTTGCCAAAATGGCAATTTTTCCCCCAATAACACTTCTATGTTTAATACCAGTATAATTTGTGATTCCCTATTTCCTTCTCAACAAGATAATGATGATAACAATTAATAATGAATATGCTTGCAGTATTCAGAAAATCCTTGGAACATAATCAGTAACTGTCTAACCGGCCCGCCCACCTCATGTAAACAGGCTCTAGTTTCAGGTTTTGGACGGTTTATTCAAGGCATTGTTTCTAAGTGAAGTTTATTAATATTTCCCTATTAATAAATGTGCACTGCTTTCAATTGTCAAAAGGAATTGATAACCATGATGTTTACGAATTTTATGGAATTTTTTTGCCAGCAGTAAAAAGCCAGGAAAGGTTCGACAACTCGATAAAACGACCCTCATAACATTGAATATGATTTCATTTATCATCAACTTTTAATAACAGCGAAGAAAAAAGATTTATATACTCTTAAAGTGTTTATGTCCCCAGAAATTTTATTAAGCTTTTATAGCAAACAAACATAGCTGATCACAGTGATGCAGTTTGTTTTTCGATTTTGAAACTAATTTGACCTCAAAAAGGGGCATTTCGTCACCCACTGTATCGATAAAAACGTCCTCAAAAAAAACGCGGTCAGACCGCTGCGATCCAGGCCTCTGTGACGTAAAGTGTTTGTGTGTTTCCACATCCTCTAATGCAGCATTGTCTTGCAAGGCTTTTCAAGAAACTAAAATTAGCCTATAGTAAATTAGTTTATAGTGAGTATGCCTACACCAGCAATCATGCTATCCGTTTCTTGCCTGCTTCAAAAAATAAGATGTTTGTATTTACAAATTTATTTTCCATCATCGCACGTCTTTCTAAAAGAATTCAATGGTCAGCTTGATGTTGATGTTTATCCTTCTTTGTAATTTATTGACTTTTTAGTTGATTGTCTCAATTTCCGTAGCCTTTGGGTTCATATTCAGTCTTGGTCATTCGGGCACATATTCGCTGTATTTTATATATATATTCCTTTGCCGTTTTAGGTTTTACAATGTTGATATAAGTGTGGCTGTAAGCACTGATAGTGGACTTATCACTCCAATTGTTTTTAATGCAGACAAAAAGGTGCGAAGCTTTGTTTGAAATACCTTTAATTCTATTTTATCATTTTTAGTTATAGTAAAAGGGGAAGGTTTATAAAAGTCTAAGAAATCCGCTTCTTTATCCCTGTGAGGTTGAAACAGTCAAAAAACACATTACGCTTTGTAAATATTATGAATCTTAGGGAACAGCAATCTCACCTGTACATTTATGGAGACAAAGCCTTTTCAAAGTGTGACGTTAAAACTTTGCAAGTCTCCGTTTCATCAGAAAATACAGCATCAGAAACTGTTTATCGTTTTGAAAGGTGGCTAAAAATCGCATTATTTCAAACCTGCTTCTAATGCTTCATAAAATATTTTATATACTTTTAGTTACAAGAGACATTTTGGCATTAGATATTTTAAAGCACAAAAAATGAATAAGCTTGGTTTCGTTCTATAAAAGTTTTAATGCATGATGATAACTTTATTTGAATTTACTCAAGAGTTTTAGAGTAACGGACGTATCAAAGAACATATAGGCAATATTGAGAGTGTAGAAGTAATTTTACCAAGTTAAACTGCAGTTCTAGTCAACAGTTCAACTATAATGCGGTAATACTATCATCAATTGGTTTCTTTAAAACTCGTAATTGTTTTTCTTGATCCATATAAAAGCATACAATACATATTACAAACTACTGCATGTTTTGACCACTTCACAAAAACTATCGAGATGGGGCAACAGGGAGCAAGAGGCAATGACTATCCTATGACCATAAACATAAAGATATTTAGTTACAAAAAAGATGAAAGCAGAGCTATACTTAAGATCGCTCTGAAGATGGCAACTCTGAAGATCGCATCAAGCGTTAAACATAAAATTACAACTTAAACCATCGCGTTCAGCCACTAAGTTTAAAAAACAATGCTGTATTTAAGAATGACGTTGTTGTCTTTTGTTTTTTAGGGTCTTGTTGACATCAATACTGACGTGAAAACTCTTGCTGAAAAAGCTAGAAACAAACTGCTTCAGCCTCAGGAATTTGTGGTTTGTTTCTACTTTTTGATTTCCGCTATTTTCTTTTTTATTTTCCATTTTTATATTACTAGAGTTCCCGGGCTTAAAAAATCATGAAGAATTTTGATGAGAGTCGTTTAGTCTTGTTGGAAATCTTTTTTTTCATTTATTTTATCCTTTTGTAAGTTGGTTTTTACAATAGCAATTAAGAAATTAGTAATGGAACAAACTATACGCAGGAAATACATTTTATAAAAATATCATCGATATTTTTTGCAGCTGTTTTTATCGCTATCCATTTATATTTCTGGATTTATCCTTTGTTTGTTTTATCGTAGGGTGGTACTTTTACGATCTCAAACCTTGGAATGTTTGGGATAAAGAATTTCTCTGCTGTCATTAATCCACCCCAGGTAAGCTTGGATTTTAAAGTTAAATTTTAAATACTTTTTGTTTTTTGCTGCTTAAATCGGCTGCAAAAGATCAATAGAGCACAGGCATAAAAACAATAAGCAAGACACTTTTCATGAATTTGTACACGAGGCAGCTTATATTTCAGTAACTGTAGGGTATGGGCCACCTTGCATGCACAATGAAGGATCGAGAGGCGGCTAGTCCACTGGTATTATGCATGGTGTATTAAGCTGCCTTAAGCATCTCCATTTGATAATGATTTCTAAGCATAAAAACAATGTGCAGCATTTTAGCAAGAATAGCGAACCCTACAAAAAAATGGCCAACCCATTGGTAGCGCAGTGTATTAAGCGACCTTATCATCCCATGTAATAATATTTTCAAGTTAAGAACATTGTGCTACATTTTAGCAAGAATAGTCAATGCTGCAGGAAAAAGATAGCCCTAGTTAGCAGAGCATGTTTAGCTCAGCCTTTCTTCTCACCATACAGTGACAGCTGTTAGGCAAGAGATAGATATACCACAGCACTGTTTCTTTAGGGCCAAACTCTCGTTGCAAGTGCAGTTGATAATATAGCAGCTTGTTTATCACATGATTTAGAAATATCAAATTCTATAGATAATTCTCGGTAAGGAAATCCTGGATAAGTCATGAGGTGGACTGAGATTAAATCTAATAAAATGCAAGAACAAAGCAAAACAGCGAACAACTGGACAATGTGATGAGAACACTGAATAAATACTAGTCAAGAAGTGAAATTATAAAAATATATAGATATACATTTGCCGTTTTTCGCCGTTCCGCGTTGTTCCTGAATTTTCTTTATTGATCGACTCTTATCGCATAATTTCTTTCATCAGACGATTTTCCCATTGCAACAGTCATTCTTTTTTTCGTCATTAAATCAAAGTGTTTTTTTTAATTGTTTGTCCTTTTTTTATTAATTATCTTATGTAAAGGAAGAACTTTGCTCTGCATACCCATTTTCGATGCCTTTAGATTTTCATTTCTGTTTACAGAGTTGTATACTGGCTGTTGGTGGTACTGAGAAAGCTCTTATTCCTGACGAAAGTGATGAGAGAGGGTAAGAATTTTTTTAAATTTTCGACTTTTCTGGTCTTATTTTGCGTCAATTGTAACATTGTAACATTGTTATAAAAAAAAATTACAACATATCACATTCATACAATAGATATTTCGACTTTCATGGATTCATAGCATCATCCTTTTTATAATTCAATAAATCTTTAAAGAACAAGATTTAACTTTTTCTATCCTAATAATTTATTCCTTTCGTAGTATTCCTATCTTTCTTGATTGCTAGATCTAATATTAGTTGGAATGTTATTTATATAGTTGTTATATGCTATGCCTATTTTGTATAGTACCCTAAAAACCCACTCACTTACTAACGAGTGGATGGGTTAATCAAGTCACTAAATATACTTTGCCTCTTAAACCCTTAAACACGCATAAACTTCAACTCAAAATAACTCATGGCAATCTTAAATTAGTAAGCCGCCCGCATACCACCCTTAAACTTTAAGGGTTCATTTAGTTCCTGTTGCCCTTTAAAGGGATTTGCATCCTTATTAAAATACATTGATGTTTGCAATTCTAATATCGATCATGGGATTTAAAGGTTTTCATGGTTTCATGAAAAAGTTTTTATCGCGCTACTTACCATTCAATGGTCAAAGAGATTCATATTCCATTGAAATTTATAGACAATACAGTCTTCATGACCATCAGTTGGTTAAAAGTTCACTTGGCATCATTAACCATTCAATGTTCACATACCACCATTCAAATATAAAGGAAACGCAGTCTTTATGACCACCAGAGTGGTATATGTTTACTTAGCATCATCAACCCTTAAATGGTCCTAAAGACTCATACCACCATTGAATGTATAGCCAATGCAGTCTTTATGACCATCAATGGGTTATATGTTCATTAAGCATCATCAACCCTTAAATGGTCATTTGTATTGAGTACTTTTGACCATCAATTAGTTAAATGGTGTATATGGTTTTATTACATAGTCTCTTGGTTCTTATTGAATGTGATATTTTTTGTATGTTTCAGATACAAAACAGTAAACATGATGAGTGTAACTCTAAGCTGCGATCATCGAGTTGTTGATGGTGCAGTTGGCGCGCAATGGTTACAGCACTTTAAGAACTATTTAGAAAAACCATCGACAATGTTATTGTAAATGAACATAATTTTAGTTAGCAGCATTTCTTGATACATTAAATAGCCTCAGCACTTATTTTCATATCTAGTTAAAATTCCATAAAATGACCTTTCTACCCAAGACAAAACATCCATGAATAAATGGGAGCTCAATCAGACAAAATAAGATCCAGCCCCCTTATTTGCGATCGCATAGGTTATTGTTGCCAATATTGTTTCCCCTCCCCAACTTACATTTGAAATTATTTTGATAGACTGTGATGTGGTATGCTATCATGTTGATATGTTTCGAACAATAAAAAAGCAACTGGCTCTCCCAACATGAATGGAAATTATTGTCCATTTTGTGTCTGTGTTGAGTAACGCAAAAAACCCCTATCTAAATAGGGCAGCGAAGAAAGCTTCGAAATTTTACGAAACAGCGGATGCTATGCTATATTATGCGTCCGCTTTTCCATGCAGATCTAACGTTATCCCAGCAACAAGTTTGGCAAAAATTGTTATGTTACGAGAACAAATCATCTTTGCATTGAAACCAGTGTTAAAAATGTACGAACAAGACTGTTTAAACAAGGTTTACTACACAAAAAATCGTGTATAATCTCCATAAAGGAATTTCTGAATCAACTATGCATCAAAGGGACTTGCCAGTACCTGCAGCAGCCACCCTTCTCTTTACCGATTCCCGTTTTTAACATTCAAATACTATATTATCTAAACCATCTCATAATGGGCTTATTCAATCAGCTGATAATTCCCCCTTTCTGCCACATCGTTTCTGGGCTTGCCATCCTGTTCACATACATTTTCTTGAAAATGCACTGAAGGTCTGCTTTTATTGTATGTTTTGAAAAAGATTTCAGGTCGAATTCTTAGTACATACATTGGGGATTTCGTAACATGGTTTTTCTCACACTGGCCATTTACAGAAATTCTGCAATTTTGTTTCTGGTAACTCTGTTTTACATAATTTATTTTAATTAGCTATTCCACTGTTCTATCTCTTAGACGTTCTTGTGGTTTTCTTTTAAAAAGGCAAAATAAATCAAAATTGACACTGTTCCAATTTGCTGCTAAATTCTGTTTTAAATGTTGTGATGAAATGATTTGTACATCTTTTGAGAATATTACCAATTTAATTTTAGTTTTAATGTTGTCGTGCTCTTTCTTCTTAGACGTCAGTCCAGGCCTGAAGCCAAGGGCAGGGAAGATGCAGTGACAAGGGAGGGGGTGTGGCTCAGCTACGGGAATGTAACAATCCAATATTTGAATTAAATTTCACTATATCATTACTTAGGTACTAGCAATGCAGAGAGTTTGGTGGAAAGTATGATCTTGGGTGCTTGACCTCCATAACCCTCAATCAAGATGTAGTTTGAAAATTCCATGCCAAGAAATTGGTTTCAACTTTTATAAGTGGTGCCATTTTTCTTGCTCAAGACTTCGGGCGAGAAATTGATCTTAAAGTCAACTAATAAATAGCTCGTCTGCAGTGCTCCATAGATGCAACAAGTCTATTTGCCAATTTACTCAATATCTTGCTTCGTTCTCAATATAAAACCAGTTGTCATCGACTGACCCATTCCGATTCTTTTCATCCATTCAGTCTTTGGAGGATGTTGCCTTTCTGTTTAAGACTGTTTCAAACTAACAACATTAATATGAATTTGTTATGCAGTTGAAGGTCCTTTTCTTTCCTTCTCTTTTTTTTATTTTTAACTTTACTTCTTTTCTTTTCTTTTTAATTTTATGTTGACCTTGTTTGCCTTTTTTCTTCTTCCATTCTTAGTTCGAGTAAATAAAAAGTTCTAAGCAGGGCTCTTAGCTGATCAAAAGTTACTTATATTTTATTGAACCAGTGGCGTAACAGAAAGATTCCAGGTCCATATTTAAATTTTTTTGATAAATTGTTAGCACACTTCCAATTATATCAAATGTTGCATAAAATGTTTTGAATATTTTGCTCGGGGGCCTTTCGTGTTAAGCCTTTTCCCAAATCTAGAGAAAAGTAACAAAATCAGCGGTAGGAATACTGTGCTTGATTAACTTGAAGGATCAAAAATGGTAAAAAAATAACTTCAAACAGTATGAAATGTGAAATAGGCAAAAGCTTGCATGTATTATGCAAGAAACGTGTCTCTTGAAAACCACTGAGGGGCACCTCTTGGGCCACAAATATTTTATCAATAGTGCCACAATTATTTTAGCTTTAAATTAAAATGGGTGGTGGTAACTTTGCTAAAATAAACAAAGTTTAACTACAACAAATAACCATGCTGTATTAATTGGATGGGGGGGACTACTAATATTCTCTAGTTACAACGGGTAATTGGGAGGGGGCTCAGAGGGGGAGGGGGTAAGAAGGAGGCATTCAAGGATTTGGGGTCTTTGCCCCTGCGAAGGCATAGGGACAATGGTCACGAGCGTGATCAGTGAAGAAAACAAAATGGAGGACGATGATGAAATCGAGGAAGGCTTTACGAGAATGTGCAATTTAGTGTTGATGATTTTATGAATCATCCTTAAATTGCTTTTCTGATTAGCTGCATCTTTGATTAAGCTAACAATCATATCGCGAGTTATCTGTGCTCTATTATAAGATCGAAAGTGACATCAAAATGGAGGTGCTAAGATTTCGGCCGCTTGTCGTCACATTCTTGTTGATACTCCTTTATGGCAGTGGATCTCTGTTCCTATTTGGTCTCAGTTTTATCAGCATATCAATAGTTGTCACTTTTGTTTGTTTCATTTTCAAAATCCAAATTGATTTTGAAGGGTTCTTCTCCTTCATCGAAAAATTATGGAATTATGAGCAGGGGAGTTGGGGAGTCATCCTGCGAAGAGAAAGCAAAACGGAGGATGAAAACATTGGGACTGGAAAGGGAAGTAATAATGATTTATCAAAATTGATCTCGAGTGGAACATTGAAAGAACTACCAAGGCCAATTGCAAGGAAGTTAAAGATCCTTATTGATGGCGTAATGACAGAATTTGTGGAATCATGGTACATTCAAATTTGCCCGGAGGATGACCAATTTGCTGATGAAACAAGGAGAGCATTGGAGCATATAGCTGTGGAAGGGTATAAACGAATATGCAGCATGGATACCCATTCTGCAGCAGTTAAAATAATCAATTTATTGACCGCGCATCTGAAGATTTTCAGTGATTGTCGTGATGCAGTGAACAGTAAATACCCAGGGATAAATGCAGTTGATTTTGAAAGGTGTATCACGGAACTGTATGAAACAAGAATTGTTCAGCATGTTTCAGCTAAGAGCCAAGGAACTGCTGTGGATTATTTGAGGAAAATTACTGATATTTTAATGTATGTTTTAGTGCCACAAAATGCATTTTCTTGTGAAGGGGGAAGATTTATGTTGAGAGAGATTCTTGCCATTCAAGGATTGCAACGCCTTGTTGATTTATTGTCTGATCCACATTTTGTAAACAAAGCATTGATTGATGTTTTTGAAGAAGCTGTCCCAAAGGAAGTGATTTTGCAGCAGTGGAAAGAGGAAGCAGCCAAAGAGTTGATATCAGTTGATGAGAAAGAAGATTTAAATAATGAAGTTAAAACATCAACAGAGTTGGGTGGCAAAATCGATAGTGATATTTATGAAAGTGCTTCAGAAATGGGAATAAGGGAAGGTGTGAATAAACAAAATAGAATTCCACACAGAACTAAAAATTCATCATATTCATCTGTGGAACATATAAACGAAGTCTGTGAACCGGCTGATTCAAAATTTGCTACACCAAGACACTCAACTACAGAATGGTCCTCAGCAGATGAAAGCTATGATGCATTTGATCGTGTACTTCGTCAAAATCAGTTAGAGGCAAAGTCATCAGCTCCTGTTTATGGATCAACAATGGTGAAATTACATGAAAAGAGTGAGCATGCTTCCATGCCAAGTATCCCTTTCCAAATACCCGTAAATAATTCTGCTACAAGTACAGTAATAACTAGGGTGGATAGCGGATATTCAGAAAATGTCAAGAGGCGGAGTAACTCAGCACCATTATCACAGGTAGATGAACAAGATGAAAAGAAAGATGAAGGATATGTCAAGAAAGTTAGATCGAAAACTAAACAGCATAAGCATTTAAAGAAACATGCTCATGTTTCTAAGATGAATAATGATGTTCAAAGTAGGGTTATATCTTTACATGAAGAAAATATTGATGAACCATGGAGCAGCTGCCCTCCTCCACAGTCAAGTTATTATCGTAAAATTAGTTACAAAGAAATGGACAAAAGGCAGGATTTGCTGCGAGAGAAATTAAAAGCCAAACTGCATGCAATTGGAAGCAATGTTGGACCAGTTTCTTGTATGAAATCAGAAAAAGGGCAAACTAGAAGTATACCAGATCTGAAAAATTCATTTGAAGCCAGCATGGTAATATGCCAACCTGGTGATTTTTATGGTTATGATGATCAAGAAGAAATTGCAATGAAAGATGATTGCATTAAGATTCATTCAATACCAGAGAGAAATGCTTTTTATGAAGTGGCACCAGAGTGTCCTACCTGCATAGAAATGACAAGTCTTGCTTGCCCAAAAGAGAATGGAAAAGCTGTTTTAACTTTTGAACCAAAACAACCTCCAATAAGAGAAGAAGACCATGAATGTGGATTGTCAATTTCTCATTTTTACTATCCTGAACTTGATGAAAATGATACTATAAATTTTGATGACGATAATGAATCTTTTATTTCATTTGATAGCCGTGATGGCATAACAGATCTTGATGAAACTCTCTCTACAATAGAAAGTGAAAGTACATTGCTGGCTTCTAGTGAAAGTATTGGACATGGTGACACCAGTAATGAGCTGATTGATACAACTATCAGCAAAAGAAAAAAAATTGATGTTAAATCAGAAAGTGTTGAAAGTTTTGATGTACTGTCTTTGCAGGGAAGTGATTCAGAATTTTCATCAGCTGCTGATTTTAGTGAGAATGGATCACATCAAAATTCCTTTGATTCAAATGATGATTTAGATGGTAGTGAGGATGCTGGCAAAGTTTCAAGGTTCCATAATCGTGCCACCTCAATAACAACATTTGCCAGTGTATTTGATTCCAGCACACAAGAACATGAAAATAATCTTCAGCATTTTAAAACACCATTGACAATTGAAAAGAAATCAAAGCCATTTTCAAGCATTACAAAACATTTCAAATCACCAATCAGTATTAAAATTAAAAAATCTAAAACTCCTAAAACAGAATTTCCATCAAGGATTCTAAAGACTCTGAAAGAATTGAATTTAAAGAAGCACCAAGTGGAGAATAATGAAAGCTCGGAGGAAGAAAGCAATAGAAATTTAAACAAAACAAGTGTTGGAAAAGTTGGTCATAGACGTAAAAGGATAATTGCAAAAAATCACGATTTACCATCAAAACCAGATGTTGGGCCTGATAGCTTGAGAAATAAGGAAGATATTGAGAGCTCCTTTTCAGGTAAGTTCACACAATCATGTGACAAAATATTTCTTGCATAGAGATAATTCTTACATTTTGATAA
Organism: Catostylus mosaicus; assembly: GCA_964019065.1. NCBI lineage: Eukaryota > Metazoa > Cnidaria > Scyphozoa > Rhizostomeae > Catostylidae > Catostylus > Catostylus mosaicus. Next base: position 654,783 of record OZ025189.1, on the reverse strand, counting down.
ATAACTCTAGTTGCAAATATAATGATCATTATTCTTCATCATTGAGGTTTGGTTACACTTTGGCTTTATTCCTTTTGCAAATATTTTTGATATCAAATGAAACAGTTCTGTGTGCAGTCTAGCAGATAGATATGATGGATGTGATTTTGATTATGGAGAAAGTTTCATTACAAAAACAATGGTTTTGATTTGTTAGGAAATTGTCCTCCTTTTCCTGCCATTTCAGGGAATTTTTAGGTGCCATTACTCACTTTTCACTGTCATCAAAGTGTTCAAAACCCAGATGTAAAATTAGTCTAATACCAAAACCACATATTTTTCTGTATTGTGGATTGCAACAGAGTTGCTACAGGCGCAATGAAATATAATCAATGTTGGATAGGGTCGGAGAAAATTATTAATTTTAAGTCAAGAGTGGCTTCTACTTTGATGGACGGCCTACTTCGAGATTGGTTCAATTTTGAGTTGGGGATGTTGATATATGTATATGTTGAATAAAGAAGACATTTAGATGGTTTATAGCATGGATTTATTGGAATTTTTATTTTTTGACTTGGCGTTCTTCTAAGGTATTGGTTTTCTTGACAGGGACAACGGACAGTGACCAAGCATACTTGATCCAGGACCCAAGTCATTTGTCAAAAATGCTTCCAGTGGAATCACTTGTAAGTGAATGGCAAAAGGATGTCATCAAAACGCAGCAAAATACCATTGAAGAAGTGGCTGATGAAATCAACGAAGATGCAAATTATGCTGAAAGTTTCTACGATGCAAAATCATTATTCGGAGCTGCTTCAGAAATATCAGATCGTCTCACAGCAAACACGATCGATACAAATGGAAACAGCGACTTTGGGGAAGGGTTATCAGTTGTAAATGATGCTGGGTTAGACGTTGGGGGGAATTTAAAAGGAGATTGGGTGATACCAATTTATCAAGGAGAGGTGATCATGCCTCATCCAGGAAAGATGCCTGTTTCAGCATGGATGTATCCAATACAAATGATATCAATACCAAGCACGGAAGTTGCATTTGAGAAAGGATGGGAACCAGGGGGCAACAAATACACGCTTTACAGCATACATGTAAGTTTTAGTATTGAATCGTATACCAAGTAATTATCCGAGAAAAGGGGGGCTCTCCCGATTGTTGTTGACACATTTTGCCCCAATAATGCTCGTTGCAAATTTTATTCAAATTTTTCGTTGTTTCATAGATTTATGGAGCACATTTTTAGCTTGTTTGACTACCTAACTCTAACTTGGTTCTCGCATCATTTCAAAAGAAAAGGCGAGGCTCGCTTAGTGAATTTTATTGGAAATTTTGTGAATTTTAGTGAATTTTTTTCACCACAATCTAAAGTTAAAAAATTTACAGATTTATGTAAAGATACAAAGTAATCTGAAGATAAAAGATATGTAATGGGAGAAGGTCTGGTTGATAAACCAATCAAAGGCATTGTTTCTCGTTTCGGCTGATTTCAAGTTGCATCCTGATAAACGTGCCGTTTTACTATTCTACCTTCAGAACAAAAATAATTTTCATATTCAATTTGCTCAGTTTTTCCCAATTTTGCCTTTCAATTTTAAAATTATTGTTTCTCTATTAAGTTGTGTTTTGTTTCAGTATGATATTCGAATATGGCCAGAGATTTATCAACGGCAAATGATGGAAGCATCCCAGAAACCATCGCTAGAGGGTAATCCTCCTGATGGAATCCCCATTATAAGAGAAATCAAAAGAAGATATCGGGAATTTATGTATCTTCATAACAGATTGACGCACAGTCAAATGTCTGGTTATATGAAGGGTGTTTTAAGGCCAAATCGAAGATATGCAATGCCATTTGGGAGAATGGACCCTGACGTCATAGAAGGAAGGAGAAAGATACTTGAAACGTACCTTGTGGTATGAGATCCTTTGTTTTGATTGATTGACTGATTGATTGATTGATTGACTGATTGATTGATTGATTGATTGATTGATTGATTGATTGACTAACTGATAGTAGTATATCTAGTAGCTGTGCCCGCATCTTACTTTTGTCAATATTTCTCATCTTTTTGACAGAGCTTGGTCAGTCGGACTGAAGTTTGTAACAGCCGTGAATTCAAGGAATTCCTTGGTGCAGAGGGCTATGGATCGGTTTCGGTTGTTAAACAGAAAGTCGTGCAGCCAAAACAGGTACCCTTATCGTTAATAAAATCCTGTATGTGCTACCATAAAAACTAAGGCTATGTTTATGACGACGACGCTTATTGGCGCAGTGCAGGGTCTCTTGACGAAAAATCCTGTTGATCGGCAAGACAGGATAGAGGAGCGACTTGTTGCTTTTTATCAGAATTGACGCCGTGTTGACTCATCAGAACTGCCGTTTAACCTCGGTTCAGTACATAATGGCCGTTGACTTAAGATCTGCTCATCTGCCCTTGTCAGGCCTTGGTTTTGGTCTTAAAAGTCCTTTGCATGCAATAGGCACTGTACTGTTTTAGGGAGATGGTTACCCTTAAACTCTATAAATATTGGCTTTTGCAGAGCAGATTTGGCCAAATGAGCACGTTTTGTCCGGATTTGGGTAGCGTTTTCACCCAATACATGGCATGTAATCACGCTCCGTATTTGAGCATGGTTTCCCTGTTTTGTAGAACTGCACAAACAGCTTAGCCGAGACTATAATTGGTGATTTTCATCTTTAATCATATTCATTTTGGGATGTTTTAGATGGTGAATAAAGTTGTCGGAAGCATAAAAGGTGCATTTCCAGGTATGACGATAATATCCTTTTCTATCCATTTTATTTATGCATATATACATAGATGTTATCTTTTCTAACTACAAGAAAGTCCTATTTTGCAATTCAATTTGTCCTTCTTGGATTGAACTCCTATTTCCCCGAAGAGTAGCACGTGAAGAGAGACACTGATGAATACCTTGGTGTGTAACTCCTAACGTTTACATCAATTTTTGAATGCTAGTTTATTGATTTTTTGCAGCTCCAAAAGATGCCACAGAGAAAGGTGAAAGTTCACAGTATTTTATTCATGGCTATGATGTCCCAAGAATGTTTGGTTATGCGAAGGAGCATGGATTGGTAAGAATGTTTTTAATGTTTATTTATTGTCATTTGCCGTATTTATTCAATGGGAGTACTGCCAACAAAGCTCCCAAAATAAAAGCAAATTACGAGCCATTTAGTGAAGTGATTGGGACAAGATGTCTAGCATGACCAGGGCATCGGAATGATATTTTGAGAGAGGAGAAAATAGTTATCAGCCTGCGACACAACATTATCACTTTTTATTGCATTTTTAAATTCTTGCAGTAGGAAAAGATAAATGAACCATAAATGTAAACGATAACAGAAATATGTCGATATACAAGACTTGATAAAGTATCATAACACCCATTATGAAAAGCTAATTTTCAATTCTGAGGTATCGCTTTTCACACTGTTCTGAATTTACAACGTATTAAATTAGATATAACTCAGGTTAGTATGTACAAGATATACGGCAAGCCCCTATCCCCAATTGCAGTGCAGTTCTTACAGTGCAAATAAGTCAGCTATTCATTGAAGCTGAGTTTTTGAATTCATCTTTTGGTATTCGACGCTTTTATGCGCTGAGAAGGTTCTTCCATGAGATTACAGTTCCTGCCGCAAGTCGTTGGAAAAATCTATCAAAAGGTCATGCTTTACTGATTGCTTTGTGTTTCCTGGCCTAATAACGCTGGTATCACTTCTTTCAATAAATGCTGGTTGCAAAAGGCAATACCTTAACCTTTGTTTACAACTGATTTGGTCAAATGGTAGCCATAAATCCTGGTTTAAGCAACATTGTTTTGAAGGGGGTGGGGGGGGGGAGAAGCAGCAGATAGACGAATTAATTTGTGGAAAGTATCTAAGACTTTAGAAGGGATCGTAACTCATTTTTCTCTTATGAAAAGTTGGTCATGTCTGTAGAAACATGGTTGAGTAGATAGCTAGGAAGTGTAATGAAGTAAAAATATTCTCATGTGTTTAAATGTTTGCTAATTCTCTGATAGGATCGGCACTCTTCACCATGGTTTTCAAGTTTTGTTACCACCCAAGAACACCGGGAAATGTTACCTGAAGGCGAACAATCCTCAAGGCAAAAGAAAATAAATGTTATTGGAAAAGTTGAGTTTTTCCAAAGACCAAAACTTATCGGAGCAAGTGCTCAAGATTCTTTTGATATGTTAGGCCCGAGATCGTCCGGTGATGGATCCGACTGTCCGGAACCAAGTCGAAACGGATACTTTACAGAGAGTCCGGACAGAAGGTAAAAACAGCCTTTTTATTTTCGCAATTTAGTTTTTATCACCTTTGTAAGTGAATCTTGTATTCCAGTTTTCCCTCTTCGCCATTCCTGAAAATTGTTTGGTTCATTCCTTAAATGGTTGGATCTTTGTTCAAATATATTAGTTATAAAACCTTTTTATCCATGGAGCAGTGGCGGACACTTGGGGGACGAGGGGGGGGGGGTGGGGTGGTGGCCCCCCAATATTTTGGAAGACAATAGTCTTGTTCTAAAACTATAGAAATGTGTGATGTCATCTTTTCAAAACAATAGGCTTGCCCCCCCCCCCAATATTTGGCCAAGTGTCCGCCACTGTCATGGAGGGACCATTTTATCCAATAACCTTTGGCGATAATTGGTTATTCCTTCAAAGAGGAAGAATTATATCTGGATCACCTGCTTCTAAACATTTGTAAAGATTGTACGCTCCAACATTATAAATTCTTGTACCTCCATGCGATCTCAGCAGGCCCTTATAATGTTACCGTGTATCTATATATCTTGTCAAATTACCAATTTTGTAATTCGTTTATTTGATGTTTACTTGAGTGATTAGTTTAATTGATACTTGAATGAGTAATATAAATTGACGAATGAAAATGAAAATAGCCCTAAGCCGTTGCCACCTACTATTAAACCTGTATCCTCCCTTAAAAGCAAAGTTCTGATGATCGCAACATGATTTATTGTTTCATCTAACGTGTTTTATCAGGTTCTCAATAGGCATTCCTGCTTTGTTTACAAATGAACTGGCTGTAAGATCAAGAAGTGAAACATTGTCAACTCTCGATGCAAGAAAGGCTGCTGAGGATATTCCGTGGCCTCTTTCCGATGCTGTGATGTCATTTCTATGCCAAGGACTCAAAGGTTACAATTGTTGGCTGACATACGAAAACGTCCAGCAAGCATTATTGTACAGTTTGGGCGGCCTTTTAGAATGGTAATATATCAATATTTGCTATTATTTTTAAGATTTTTAATCTTAACTTTGAAAGCAGGAACTTTTTCGATTTTGGAAGGTAAGGCATTGACTAATTGCAAAAATAGTGGCATCGCAGACACTGGGTCCATTTTGCATTTTTGCTCAAAAATTTAAATGTCAATTCTAACTTAACATTCCTTTTAAACATTATTCAATTTTTTTAATCTTGATGTGAGTTATTGTTGTCATCAACTATTTTCATGAAACTGTCTTCTTGTACAATGATGTCTTCAATTTGAGTTTATATTAAAATTCTGCTTTCTGCTTAGATTTTAAGATCACCATTGCGATTGCAACATCATTTTTGGGACATTCATTGCAATTCTAACAACAACGTTTATGTTTGTTTTGTAGGAAGATATCCAGAGAAATTGATGAAATCGTCGTGGAAGAGAGATGGATGAAATATTTGAATGATTTATACCACGTGATTTGGAAGGATGGAAAGCTGATTGAACCAGAACCCGACCCTACGGAGGAGGAAATGAGAAAAATTAAAGAAGAGGCTCTTCAAAAAATGTTAGATTTCCTGCCATGTAAGTTGAAATTCTCCTTTTTCATTCAATTTATTCTACTGGAAAATTTTAAAGTAATATCCTTTTCTTAACTTTTAAACAAAGTTTTACACAGTTTTATGCATTCTGATTCTGAGGTATTAAATAAATAGATTGCTTCCCAAATTATTGTACAACGCAAAACTATTACCTTTATATAGCTCTTGTATGCCCCCGGGGCGTATTTGGGTTCTAAAGGGTGCTAAATAGGGCTTTTTTTTGTACATCAAGGTTCAGGATACGAAAAAAATTATTTTTATTCTACTTTTGTTTTCTGGTTTTTGTCTGAAATGGCTTCTAAAGATGGTGGAGGCAGACCTGGTGCAGAAAATTTTGAATCGCAAACCCATGAGATTTGAAATTAGCCATATTACGGCGAAATACATTACCTATCACTTAGTAAAGCATTCACTCTGAATCTTTCTTGTATGAAAATTTAGAGGGGGCTTAATAGAGAATGTGGGCTTTTTTAAAAAAACCTGTGTGAAGATGGGGGGGGGGGGCGTTAGAGAGGGAAGCTTGATAGAGCTTCTGCGGTAAGTAAATGGAATTACTTTATTATGGGCCTTATACAGAGATGTTTAATACATACAGCATTTCAACAGAGTTGCTTTCTAGACATGAAAGAAGAGGAACATTGCTTGCTATGCAGAAAGTGTTTTTATAATCTATTTATACTCTGAAGACACTGCACAAAATGTTATAAGGACTGCAATTCTGGGCAAAGTGTAAATTTCTAGTAGATGCTTTTCTTTTAAAATGAAAGACCATTTACGGGACCATATTCGTGAGATCATTTTAAAGTAAATAATAAGATCATTTTTAGGTGTATCCTCTATGAATGTTGAATGAATGTCTTTACGTTTGCCTTATCATTGACATTACAGCCGTTGTTCGTATCATTATTGGAAGCAATGAATACAGAAAATGGGGAGAAGGAATCCTGCAAGCTGTACAGTATAAGAAAATTAATAGGTATGCACTGTTCGTATACATTTCATTTTACTCTGTTCACGTCATATGTTATTTCTGTGCTGATCTACTTTATTCTTCTTAAACTTGCATCTTTCCACACCTACACAACCCACGTGCTATGCTAGTGTCTATATCTCAATCACTTACAACCACTGATCTCAAAAAAAGACTGGATCGAGATTCTATTGTTTGAAAAGTGAAGCCAAGAAATTTCGATGGCGGCCATCTTACTAGGACCCATAACGCTGTGGGTCCTAGTGTAGAGTCAATGGCAAGCCACTCGGCATGGATTATCAAATGCCATTTAACAGGTTTTTAGCTTTTGGATGGTATGTTTTCGATATACTTGTACTTTATTGAGTATATTCTTTCACGTGTTCGCTGATGTTCATTGTTTGGGTCCTACCAATATGGCGCCGATCTGGCTTCAAAAGGTTGTATTCGAAAACAATAGGTTGCTCGATCCAGTCTTTTTTTGAGATCAGTGCTTACAACATAAACAACAACAACAACAACAACAACAACAACAATAACAACAGAAACAACAACAACATAAAAGTTCTATCCTCGTACTAATTCACCGTCTGTGTTATTATTATCATTATTAATTTGAAAACGAACTATGTTTAGTAGAAACGACTGTACTGTTGGTGAAAGTTGGACGTTTTTGTAGAGTATCAAATTATAGGAATGTGAGAATAATCGTGGAAAAGTTTTAACGAATGATTTGAAGGGAGGCTGGGATAAGCGATGGGGCTGAAAATATGTCGAAAATTGATAAAAGATGGGTTGGAATAAGAAAGATGGGTTTTCCTTTAAGAAGGATCCTTCCTCCATTTCGATATGCAATGTTAAATGCTGGGGATTCCCATGCAATACAATAATAGAGTTTCATCTCCTAGTAGAATGCGATATGGCACATTCTGTTTTGACAACACCCATGAATGGTTCATAGCCACTGAAAAATTCTCATCCGACCAATGAACGAATGCCATGTAAAAGTTTGATTCGCCTGTGATTATGCGAACTATTCTCGAAAGGTTTTTTGTGAGGATTTAACTCAAAGACAGACACCTTTGTCTTTCAACTCAGACAAGAAAAAAAACCGCACTTCCTTCATAAAAGTGAATTGATGATAAAATTATCGTGGAAATGAAAGCTTTCAACCGCATTTGTTGTGAAATTGAATTTTTACGTTTATCCAGGATTTTAACATTTTGAAATCTAGGAGATTTTCGAAATTGATAAATCAAAGCGTCAAATGGCAGAAAAGGTTTTAACTTTGATATCCAAGTTTTATTTCGCAATTTTTAAGGACGAAGAAATCGATTTGGTTATTTTGACATTTAAGTGCATGGATTGACCTCGTATCTTCAATTCTTATCTAAACCCATAGACGTATCGAAATTGAATTTCAAGTTGTTACCTTGGAGAGTTATTACTGTTTCCGTTCACTTTTGCCAATCTTAATTTTTACGTGGCTTATCCCGCTAGTCCTTGTTTTCCAAGCAGCGTCACTTATAGACCGTTGTCATCCCTTTTCTAACCAAACCCTTATCTAAGGCACATTCCATTGGGGGAGTGGCAGGACGGGGGAGCTACGTTTGCTAGTCTTCTCACCTCCATCGCCCAAATCGCCTCCGGCTAATAAGAGTTTCAGAGAAGTATTGCCCTTGGGTCAATGCTAACTTTAAGGCTTTGATTCGGACAAGGAACAGGTTGAAAAAAGCCGCTGTGAAATGCAATTCACAGATTTTGATGGCTGCTTACAAACAAGTTAGAAACAAAGTTAACTGTCTTAACCGGACACTCAGGGCAATACTTTTCTGAAAAAATAACTATGCAACAAGGTAACATGAAAGAGTCCTGGAAAACTATTAACCAAATTCTTAACAAACGTTCAAAAACAACCAATATTGAAAGTTTGAAAGCCTATAAGGGCAATAACATTGGTGATAAGCGAGAAATCGTGGAGATGAACAAAGGTTTCTGCTTAATAGGCAAGGACTTAGCCAAAAATATAAAAGAAAAACCAAATCCACTCCTTACAGGGGAATACCAAATCAACAAAGAGGGTAAAACCTTTAGATTTGGGGAGATTAGTGAGCAGAACATTGGAGATGCAATTGGAAAGATCAAGACTGCGAAGAGTTTCGGCCACGACACTATCTCAAGCTATTTCCTCAAGCTAGCATTACCCTTTACTTCTGAGTCCCTTGCACATCTTTTTAATATTGCTATTGAAACGAGTACATTTCCTGATTCATGGAAAATTGCTAGGGTAACACTTATCTTTAAAGAGGAGATAAGTGTGAAAGGTCTAACTATCGTCCAATTTCTGTGCTAGCAGTCATAGCAAGACTTTTTGAAAAGCTTGTTTTCGATCCGTTGTACCGGTACTTTGATGAAAATGGTTTTCTGTCACCAGCTGGTACAGTGGATTAGACACAGTTCAGATGACGGGACTGATCTTCATTGATCTAAAAAAAGAATTTGATATTGTTGATCATGAAATCCTCTGCAAAAAGCTCTATCTTTATGGTATTCAAAACAGAGAGCTTGCATGGTTCAAATCCTACCTGACTAATAGGAAACAGTTTGCACGAGTAAATGGTGCAGATTCAAAAATTGAGGAAATTGGTATAGGAGTGCCTCAGGGTTCTTGTCTTGGCCCTCTGCTGTTCTTAGTCTACATAAATGACCTCTCTATCGCAATTAAGAACTCAAAAACATCCATGTATGCTGATGATACCAGTATTTACCGCTGTTCCATGGATATGCCTCAGCTAAACAAGGAAATAAATGAAGATCTTGAAAAGCTAGATGAGTGGCTTATTGGCAACAAGTTGTCCTTGAATGTAGCTAAATCACATTCAATGCTAATTGCCTCTCAACAAAAACACAAATCTCTTTCACATTCAGACATTAGATTTGAACCTAAAATAAGAGAGGAAAAATTTGAAATACGCAGCAAGGCTAAGTACTTGGGGGCTCAAACAGATGACCACCTTAATTGGAAAGAGCACACGAGGGCAGTTTCTGCTAAAGTCTCTCGTGCTATTGGGTTTTTGAAATATGCTAAACAGTACCTTCCAATTGCGGCCGTGAAGACTCTTTACACTAGCATTGTAGAACCTCATTTTCAATATTGCTGCTCAGTTTGGGGCTGCTGTAGTGCTGCTGAAATTCAGCATTTGCAGAGACTCCAGAACAGGGCAGCTAGGATTGTTACAAATAGTAGTTATGATGCTGCTATCAAGCCTATGTTTGAAAGTCTGGGGTGGAAAACCATACAGCAGCTGATAAATACACAGTCTAAGATTGTAACCTTCAAGTCTCTGAACAATCTTGCCCCAAAATACCTTTGTGAACTTTTCACTAAAAATAGTGCATGTTCTTCCCGTAACAACCGCAACACAAATACAGATGTGCGGCTGCCCAAGACAAAAACAGGGCAAGGACAAAAAGCCTTTTCCTTTCGAAGTGCCAAGATATGGAACAGCCTTTCTACTGTGGCCAAACTGGCACCCTCACTGTACAAATTTAAAAAACATTTGGATAAATGAGGTTTCTTGGATGATCTTGGGCCTGCCCTTTGGTGGGTCTTTAGGTAGTCTGAGAGGATTCTCAGCCAAAGAAGAACCAACATTTATTTCCTTTTCTTTTCAGAACATTTTGCGAATATTATATTTTTTAGATATCTTAGCTTTAGATATTTTCATATTAAGTATTTATTCCTGTAATTAACGTTTTTATTGTATTTTTAAATGGATTTATTGTATTTTTAAATGGAGGGCCCCTTGAAAACCAATCTTTGTTGAAGGGTCACCCTCCCTAAATGATTGAAAATAAATAAAAAAAAATAAATAAAAATAAATCGCCTCCATAGCCTCCATCGCCTCCATCACCCCCTCTAGTTAAATGATTTCGTATGGATTTTCCCAAAGCATCAGCTTTACCTAACTTCGATTATTTTTTACAACTATTTAATTACTGTATGAAAGTTGATAAGTATTATTGTATAGTATTATTTTTTATCTTCATGGTTACTGAAAATGCTGTACATGCCCTGGAATCCCGAAGTATATACAGTTTGTAGAAATTAGGTTGCCTAGAATTTAGAGTCTGGCCTCAAACTCGGTGACCTGGTCAATTGCGAAAATTGAAGAACCCATCAATGCATGTTACGAATTGATTATTGTAAAGGAATTTAACAAAGTAGTTTTTACTGATTAAGTGGAAATGTATGGAAGCAGTTCCCAAAAAAATTAAAATAACTACTATTGCTAAGTGGGATTGGGTTAAATTTTAATGAGAAATTTTTACTCTTTGCAAAAGTGGAATTTCCTTTAAAAAATTTTATGATGCGGGACACATGACCATTCATTTATGATGGATTTTTACATGACTTGTGTTTCTGACTTAGATGAAGTGTTGACCCAGAAGTGCATTATGGACTATTATAGAAACGAGAGAACATTATGGAAGCAAGGTCTCGCTGACCTTTAAATTAGGGTTAGGTTAGAAAAGGGATGGTAAGACGTAACTAATTAACTATCTTTAATTGACGCTATTTGGTTGGAAAACAAGGATTGACGCTATCTGCTAAGCGACTTTGCTGCCATGATGATTTGAAAGTATCGCTGCAAGGTCACCTGATAAACTTTACATCCAAATACAAATATCTTGGGATGCACCTGGACCCGTCGCTGAGCATGGGTGACCATTTACAAAAGGTACTAAAAAAGGCTACGGCCCGAATCAAGCTTCTAGCAAGAATGAGAAAATCATTGTCAATGTTAGCTGCAAAATCGGTGTACAGTGCACATGTACTGCCAACCATACTATACTGTTCAACACCAGTCCTAAAGATATCCGATACAATGACGCAGAGATTTGAAAAGCTCAAGGAAAAGGCACAAAAGATCATTTATTGTCAACCAAATCACAATAGAGAGAAACGTTTCTGCAGTATCCCCAACCAAAAGAAATTGAAAGCAGCATGTATGATCTTCAAATGCCTACAAGGAACAGGTATTCCAGTGTTCTCACCTTACGGCGAGGAAATAAGCCATACCTATAGGACAAGAAATAATAATGCATCTTTGCGCTTGCCACTACTGAGAACTGAAGCGGCAAGAAAATCATTCTGGTTTCAAGGACCTCGCTGCTACAATGAATTTCCCCTGGAGATTCGTTCCTTGCACTCTTATGTGCTTTTCAAATCCAGACTGAAGGATTACTATGGTTAAAAGTGATTTCTGTACTCAAAAATTACCTCGACCCGTTTTAACATTTTATTAGGATTACTATCATTAATTTTTATTATTTTAACTTTAATTTTTAACAAGGCACTTGTTGATAACAATACTTTCTAGCATTGATAAGGTATTTACCCTGTATAAACATGTATATTATTATTATTATTATTATTATTATTATTAGCGGGATAAGTTACTTAAAAATTGGGATTGGCAAAAGCAAACAGAAAGAGTAATAGCTTTCGAAACGTCCAAATTCCAGTACAAGTCGACTTGGGAGCCTTTCTCGTAATTTATTACCCCTGGTTTACATAGCAAAATGTGACAGGGGTCATTGATTTTCGCGGTTAAATTATCCAGGGGGTGTATGCTTTTTACTAATCTGCAATATTTGATAAACTGGTCATAAAGACGAAAGAAAAGTATTGAATGGTACCCCCGCTCTTTTTTAAAATACACTGTATAAAAGTAGTGTACATGCTTGACGACTGGACTTTTTGGATCACTCATTCAACGCAAGCAGCAAGATGGGTCAACAAGGTGAAACGTTGACATTTCCAAATAATGGAGTGGGCACATTTATCTACACAGAAAAGATATTTAACAGCGCCTGGGTTGATATTTATCTAACCCTGAAAAAAGAATCTAACCATGAACCACCGACTGATGAGTTCATTAAACTGAGAATTCTTTCTGAAGGCTTCCAGTTCTCAATTAAGCTCCCTGGCAAGCCCATAGAAATAGTGGAGGCCTCATCGGACAAGAAGAACGGGATTGAGGAAGAAAAGACGGCAAGTTACTGGCTCAGCGTTGATCGTGATGGGTATGTTGTCAAATATGGTAAAGGCTACATCATGTTGCAAACGACCTGTGGCACGATGGATTTTTCCGATGAAAAGTACAAGGAAATGTTGGAAGAAATCAAGAAGACGTTTTGCAACGCCGCATTACCGTTGTATGTGATGGTGTTCACAGATAGTGAGATATCGATGCAGGGTGCCATGATCGATTGCGAGAAAACCTTCCAGTTCAAGAATTATCCATTGGCAGGAAACAAACCACAACTCGTAAAGGACAGCTCCAAAGTCACCATGTTCGATTTGGACAGAGGAGAATTTACATTTTCCGATGATTTGCCAATGGCCTGCCGGGAACTTTACAACATCATCAAAGGCCTGGACTTGGAATTTCCAGAAAATCCTGTAATAAAGTTGTCTGATGCTATGCATTACAGCATCAACACTAAAGGCAAGTTTTTACAACGTATACTTGAAAGTAAAAAAGGCGAGTTTGGCGACCCATCAAAAGTCTACGTCCGTGTTACAATGGGTCCAGATTTGCGGACCGGTCCAGGAATTCCATATGTGCTGGAAATTTGGCCAAGCGGGTGCAGGAGTCCAATTCACAACCATGGCTCTGCCTGTGCTATTATCAAGGTGTTATTTGGGCAAATACAAATCAGTGTTTACAACAAAGCAACCAACCCAGCCACCGAAATGGAACCGCTTCTGAGATTTGATGGGAAACCAGGTGATATCACATGGATGGATGATAACTGGTATCAAGCACATGAGTTACGAAATACATCCAATGATTTCTGTGCAACAATTCAGTCCTACAGGTATGAAGCTAATGATGGTATACGGTGGCCAGGCTTCGACTACATCCAAGATGGCGTGGAGTGCGAACAAGAGACTTTCTTGCCAACTAGTGATGCTACGTTCATAACAATGAGGCAGACAGTGTTGAAAGAGTTTGAAGACTACCTTGGTGGGAAGTAGCACGCATGATGAAGAGGGCCTAAAGGACTGACTGAAAAGTGACTAGAAAGATGTAGTAATTTGATATAGATGAAAGAAAGAGACATTTCATAATCATGAAGATAAACATTATACTTTGCTTGTTTTCTATCAATTAATCATTTCAGTTGAGAACTGGCTTTAGATTTAAGATGAGAATTAAGATTTGCCATTTGAAGAAGGGTTGTTTGAAATTTTGTCTTCTTTTTTGTTGTCATTCCCCCTTTCATAATGGTGTTTACCAACACACATTATCAATTCTGTTTCTAAACTTTGGCATGCTAGACAGATTGGTACCACTATTCGAGTCAGGGAACAAGGCCATAGCCACAGTGGGATGTGATACCCTCCCCCAGGGAAGATATTGTGCTTCAAAAACAAGGGCTTGTTGGTCATGGAGGAGTATTTTGTTGGAAAGTTTTGCTAACATGTCGGTAGATGAAGGATTGTACGCACATTTTGTCGACAAATTCATCGTAGAAACCCCCTGAAAGGGAACATCTAGCTACGGCCATGTCAGCAATATTCGTTATCCTGCATATTGCTCAGTGTTTTTGTTATTGAATGTAGAAAAATACGACGCAACTTTTCTGCATTTTACCTCTCGGATTTGATCGCCCCTCTTAATGCATGGGATGGGTTGATATGAAACTAAAGCTGGAGCAGGCAGAGGCAATAGCGTAGGAAATAGGGTGAACGGGGCAGGGGTAATCAGGTTGCATGCAAAAGCCCTGATTCACAATATAATTAGAAAACCAGAGGGTTGATGAAGTATAGTGGGACAAACCCGGACATAATATTTTGTCTCTTGCCACACTTGAATAGGAGGGTGCAACAGAGAAGCTGTTACCTGATATTACTTGTTCTGAAGGATGCCGCCGTTATCTGACGCGGTGAATGGTTCCTCTCGGTAAATCAGCATAAATTTTTTAGCTTCTCATGCAAATGATTTCAATCTATTTTAGTGGCAGATTTTATTAGGAATAATATAAAGAATTGGGCAACATTTCCATAAAACCTTAATGTTTCCATTTTCGTCAACACAACCAGAACGTCTCTTGACAAAGGGGGGGTGGGGGGGGGGGGAGGGTTCTTATTGGAAGGGTAGCTTATCTCTGAGCTACCAAAATATTGACTTTCTACCGAGCTGGACAGTGCCGACACTTATCCACTCAAACTATGTGTTCCCCATGTAAAAATATTCCTTTTTTAATGATTTTAAAATTGTGATATTTAGGAGCTCTTTTAAGTTCCATCAACCAAAAATGACAGAAAAGTTTTCCATCCTCGATACCATTCATTCTTATTTCATAATTTTTAACAGCCGAGATAAAGAATTGCTTATTTTGACATTTTGATTCATGGATTAACCCCCATTTGATTCTATATTCTCAGTTCGTATCTAAACTAATAGACTTTTAAAAATTGAATTTCCATTCTTTGTGTTTGAGTTTCGAAACCTATTACTGTTTCAGTTTACTTTTGTCAAACCCTTGCTTATCTAGTTTATCATTCAAAAACTCATAATTTTTTGGTGTTATTCCAATTCCTGGCACAAAACATGACGCATTGCTTTATGTCAGCATATTCTTGTTATCACTCATGCCATTCCACTATTCTAATAGCGCTGGTAACTGAAGATGTTTATCATTGCCTGTTATTTAAATGCTATGAATTTTCTAATCACAATGAAGATTATGTCACCTTCTTTCCCCACCATCACTCTTTATGGATCATGATCTTTTTCAATCATTTTAACCCAGAGTAACTTCCATCCGCCCCTAGTTTCCTTACAGCCCTTTTACTGAAACTATTGCAGATTTGTTTTCGTCTCAAAAGTTCTCCACTTTATCATAATCTTACTTAAATTTTCTCGCTCCATTCATTAATTAGGAGACTATGTTGCTCTTTGTTTAAAAAATTTATTTGCTAAATTATCGAGTGTTGTCGTTTACACATGGGTACCATTTAGGGGGGCATCCGAAATGGGGTACTCGGATGTATCAAAGGGTGAGATGCCTATTGTGTTTTAACCCAGAAACAACGAAAACTAATAATTGATTTATCGGGCAGTTTATCTTGTCTATTCCACATGCGGCCTGCAGTCACAAAAATTCATTTCGTTGAAGAAGGTTTCATTTGTTGATTTGATATGTTAACAGTTACCTTTGGCTCTGATAGCCTTAAATCAATGGGTCCTCTGATCTGGAACTCCTTTTTTTTCCATGAGGATATTGAATAATAATCGATGGGACGGAACTAGTTGTAAATGTTATGTATGTTATTTTGTCCTTGAATTCCCTCTGTTTAAATTTGAATTAAATTTAACAATTCTTTCGTTTATTTATTTATCTCTTACATCATTCAATTAAGATTAGTTAACTTCTGCATATACGTATACTTCTGTTTTATTATACCATTATGGTACATATTATCTCTATGACGTATAAATGTAGATGTATATTACAGCGCTAGTTTAAATGCAATTGAATTTCGATGAAGAACTAACGTATGTAAATGATAGAAGCAATCTTCTTGGTGTTATTTTCCAGTTTTTGAATTGAAAGCTGATCAGAAAACCCCCTTCTCTTGGGGAATCAGATGTAATAGGGCTGGACACTAATATTCGTGACTCTAATTTATGCTAATTATGTTTGTTTGAGTATAGTATATTTCCTTATGTTAATCGTTTTATGAATCAGTCCGTGTTTTATCCTTGAATGATTAGCAGCTTCAGCTCTCGCTTTTACAAGTACTGAACTCTTCAAGATAACAGAACATCGCATCATATTTCCAACCGTATATAAAGGGGGGGGGGCAGCCATATAATGTCATGTCATCATGGTTCTGTATTGATCCTTTGCGGTTTTTTTCAGGCATCTTCTGTTCGCTGCCATTGATCTTGTCATGTGTGAGTTCATACCTGAGCTTCAGAATGGTTTTCTTCAATACAAAACTGCATCAAACACGACCTTGTAACAGTATGTAGAAATCTGAATTAATTTAACACGTTACATCCTTTTCTAAATATGACCAGAATTATTGTTAAATTTGTCCTTCAATTGCAATTGAGTTATATTAAATGCTGCACACATTTTATATGAATATATTTTATAAGCATTTTTATCCTGGAAATTGTTGAAATTTGGAAGTTGATTAAGATTAAAAACCATCCTTGGATGTCATCGAAGGTTTTGAATTTTTGTCTACTGAACAAGTACAAAGTCCAAAAATTAAGTTTGAAACACATTAGTCAAATTTGCATCTTGTTTCATTTTATTGAAATTTGATCGGCTGATACATCAAGAAAACACTTCTTGAAAGTACGAATATCGTAGATTTGAATTTTCCTTCTCGATCGTTTTCAGGTTTACACGTTTTTTGGTTTAATAGGGATTTTTAAAAACTTTTTATCACAAGAAAAACAATTCAAGTATTCCTATAAAAATGTGTGTAATCTATTTTAGATATAAATTTCACAGAATTCGGTTCCATTTGATGTATAAAACTGATTTCAAAGCATTTATAATTTGCACTTAATTTCGAAATTTTGATGGGATATTACAAATTGAAACCTCGCTTGCAGGGGAATGGGGCTTAACCAACAATTGAGCACGTGTAAGCAACCTTTTTCAATGAGCAAAGATTGATAGGTGGCTAAGGCGTGGGTTATTGTAGATTTCAGGCAAGTATAGGCGCATAAAGGGCAACTTTTCGCCAAAGTCGATAAAGGTGTTAATGTTCCACCGGACAAAAACATACCAGAAGGCAAACCTTCCTCACAAGACAATAGAGAATAAAAATGGTTTGGGTGTGTCACAGCAGTTTCTATTGATTTCCTTTGACCTTCCTTCAGCTATTGACCGTGTGACCGCCATGTTTTCCTACCTCTGCTTTTGGCAACCTGTTCATTATGCATGCATGGCTGCATTCACTTATCCATCAAGCGATTTGAAGCCAGTAACCTTGAAAAACACAGGAGGCAAGATTCTTTGTAAGTGAATTTACCTGCCTATTGATTGTAGCCTGATACTTGATTATGCCCCCTCTATCCAAAGGCGTCCCAACGGGGCTTTTTAGGAATTGCATGGTTTTTTGGGCAAACCAAGTAACCGGGGACATTGCTCTTTCATCATCCAATTTTAACAAAGCTCCCCACAAATCCTTATTGAGCCCCTATAGCTACTGTCATCACCACACATTCACCTTAAACCATTTAATAGAATGAAAGCAACTTAAATATTTTTTTTTCAATGTAAATTAATTTGGAATCCACTTGATATATATAACAATAATATAGAGCCAAGAATAATAATTGGTAGATTTAGCAGATAGTAGATCTGTTACAACTAACATGTGATTTAGTTTTGTTAATATTTGTAATAAAAATTGGTCATTAAATATGAAAATGAGCAGATTTCTTTTAATGTTTTGTAACTTCAATGGATTGATATGTTGGCTTGTGAATTGAAATAATATGACATGACATGACATTACATTACATGAAAATCATGACATGACATGGCATAACATGACATGACACAACACAACACAACACAACAACACAACACAACACAACACAAAATAACACATCGAAACACAGCACAACACAATACAACAGCACCACATAACGAGCATGGTATACTATAAAAAAGAACGTTACGTGTTTGGAATGAATTTCGGTGGTTTTCGGAAATAAAATTTAAATCAATGCAATTGATTTATTTAGTTTCAAATTTATGCCTGCTTCTCGACTGAAAATTGTTGACGTCAGAACCGAAACCTACCGACCTGATAGAAACAGAATTCTTTGGCGACAGGATGGAAAAGGAAGCAAAACGCAAAATCCAAGGGCATTAGATTACTATAAATTTAACTCACATCTCTCTAGAACATTCAGTGATGATGGTCAAAATACTGATCATGAGAAACGACCAATTAAAAACGTAGATGTGTTTATCTGTAATTACCAAATGAAAATGTAAAGAAGGCAGTGAGTTCGGTCAAGTTTACAGAGAAATTGAACACGTCACTACTGTTTTTAGATCCACTCTAATTGAATATATTTGTAACTTATTTTGTTTAATTTTACCTTAAAATTTAGCATCGTTATATTCACTAAGCATATGTGTAATTGATTACGAAAAATGTTAACCAAAATAAAAATCAAATAACTTTATAATTGATGCAAATAAGGTCTTAAATTTTATTTACTTTTGACTTTTATTTTTAAGGAGTAAGTGATGGTTATGAAAAAGTATTATAAAGACTTTTGAGTTACCCTAAAATTAGACTTACTCTAAGTCTATTTAATTTATCGATTAACAAGTTACCTGGTCCAAATTGATAAAAGCATCATTATTCCCATCATTAAACCACTGGACTCTACCATTCCCCTTTCTTTTTTTATTAAAAAATTCAAATATTTTTCATTAAAAAATTTTAAATTCAAATATTGATTCCATGATAGGAAGGTCACTGGAAAATGTTAATGAAATTTGTATCTAATATGAAATTTTATCGTTATTTATTAGTTATTTAGCATCGTATATTTTCAAATTTGTAATATATTTTGTTACTAAATGAAGTGAATTTCCAGCAGGCTTTTAGTTTGTATTATATTTTCTTATGCAAAGGTTTCTCGTTTTATTCCCTCTTTCAGAAATGATTACGTAATGATGTCACGACAACGAGGCTCTTAGTGACATTACCACAACGAGGCTCATGATGATTGCACCACAACAGTGCAAAAGCTCCTTTAGAAATAACGCGAAATAGATTTGAATTTACTTTTATATTTTGTTGCTTGAAGAAATTGTAGGTATTGTAAATAAGGTGAGTAATTAAGGTATTTTTGATATTCATATGTAGCACATCTCTATGTTTTAACAATCGGAAAGGATTCTGCGATAAATTGTTCTTTTTTACACAGCCTTTTCTACTTTTTATCTTGCCACATTTCGCTAGTTTGCTGGTGGGTAATTCCATTACTTTTAATTTTTGATCTTTGAATCGCTTTTGCCAAGCAATGGTTAACAAGCTAAGGACTATTCTGATAAGATGATATGCTAATTCGCTCCAAGATTTGATCTGAAATTGGTTGATCTTTTTTTAAAAGGTTGCTTGTTATGGTTCAGGAAAGGAAACTTAAATTTAATTAAGAAAGAAGTAATGAAGGTGACATTATTATATGCTAAGTGTTACAAGGAGAGAAAATATATATATTGTATGAAAATCGGAAAAAGCAATTGTACAACTTTAGCTTCAAAGTAAATCAAAAGTAAAAAAACCTGGAAAGATAAGATTGAAAAACAGAAGAAGAACTATGGGAGGAAAATGTGTAAAGTAGTAGAATGTTATGTGCTTCATGCAGGTTAAAATGCCTAATCATTTTTTTACATATTGAAACTTACATTGGACTATTTAAACTGATCCCACAATTGTTTTTCTTTTCTAGTTTAATTCTAAAGATAAAGTATAAACATTCATTTTCATAAAATGGCATTGACACAGACAACTAAACCTGAAAAACACACATCTTCATGTCCTTGGGGAAATGTGGCAAAGAGCACCCCAACACCATCTTCATTTTCATCATTAATGGATGAGGAATATGCAAAGCAAATTGAAGAAGAAGAAGAAGAAGTGAGAGTGGGAGCAATTGAACAAGGAGACAAGAGTGATGTGCATCTGATAAATGAAGGTAAAGATGATGATATTAAGACCACTTAATTTTGTTATTTGCTCACTTCCTAGGTTAGTGATTGTTAAAAGAACTGATTAAAGAGAATAGGCTGGTTATCATTGCAGATTGCTGTGCATTTATTAAACATTCTGAAGAACTTGTTCATAGAGAGATGCATTTTAGCACATGGAATAGTTTGCCAGAAAAAGTTGAGATTGATTGCTTGATAGAGAGGGGCTGAAGAAATCTAGACCTGATAATGAATGGAAAACAGATGTAATTTTAGTTGACAAAAAACTCACCACTAAGGAAGACTGTTTAATGTTCAGTACTAAATGAATATTCCACCATATTGAATGGTGTTATGACATGTAATGAAAATATCATTTTTATGAGCCTGCCTTCTATCATGTAGATGATCATCTGACAAAATTTAACAAAATTTTGAAATACAGATGGAGTCATCCTTTCTACCAATTTACAAACTCAGCAGCCTAGCCTAGGTCCAACATTTTACAACACATTAGCAATTCTGACTGACTATTCATCTGTGTCTCTCATTTTATTTTGTAATTCCTCCTTGAGGTAGATTTTATTTAATTTCTTATACTCACGACTCATATCTGCTGTCTTTGTTTTAAGGACAATATTTTAAAGCTATAGGTAACTTGTAACACTACTATTTAATGTCAATTCACTCTCTAAGTAGGCGAAAGTTATTAGAGAAGCCCCTTTCCCCAAAAAACAAGAAGTTATGCCATGCTCCCCTTGTCTGATTTTTGATTCTTAATTTGATATAAATTTTTTCCTTCTTGCCTGTAATTAAAAAAGTCTTTTCAATTGTCACATTTAACAAGTTTGCATTATGCTTTTTTGTAGGCATTCTTACTGGGAATGATGAAACCAATGATCTTCTACTTGCTCAAATGTTACAACTTGAATTTGACAAGGAATATGATGATTTTGTCAAAAGCAAAGAAAAAGTTTTCAATCAGAACAGCAATGGTGTGTTATTGTACATATTACTAATCTTTGATTTCATTTCTTAAGTCTTGCATGTATTTGGAAAGGAAAAAATTATGCAGATAGATCTACAATAAGATGTTTTAGCTAAAACATAGCCTCATATAAGGGGTTTCTGCCCCCTCTATTTAGGGTCATAGCAACATGGGTTTGGTGATATGCTGCCCTAAGAAATGTTGGCCATGTACAAGAATTTTTGTAAATGTCCCAATTTTTCAGCATCTAAAGAATGACACATCCACTTTTTTTTGTCTCTGCCAATGTATTTTAAATACCTCCAAGTTTTAGAAATTATGTACTTTCATTTCCAAGATCTGGTGTAGAAGTGGAAATAAACATCTATCACACATAAAGTTGAACTTAGAAATGGGGTTGTTATTGTTTGTAGCAGTGGCAGTGATGATAATGGTGTTAGTGACCATAACTGCAATGAAAATGGAGATTAATGGCTGTGTTGGCCATGGTGTAATACTTAAATGTTTTTGATTGCTGTCAAGTAAGATGGTACATTGTCATTCTTTATACCATAAAGAAGCATTTGGTTGTTCCTTTGATTTTATTCATGTAACATGTCCTTGGTTTACATTTCCCTGCATTAAATATTTCTAGGTAGAATGACATTGACTAAAAAATGATTTAATGTAGAGTCCATCACTTTAATGGTCAAGGGCTAAATGGGTCCTATTTCACTCCAACATTGAAGTGGATTTTAGTTCTTGTCTGGTAAACAATAAGCCTTGAAACTGTACAAAAAGCCAGTAACCTGAAGAAAGAACATACATTGGCCCTTTTTTCTCCCTCAAGAAGTTAAACCTGCAATTAGGAAATATATATTTCACTAATTTTTTATAGTGAAAGTCTCATTTGAAAAGTATTGTGCTGTACATCCTTATGAAAAAGAGCACTCTGATAGCAGTCAAGATGATGATGATTACAATGATTATGATATTGACTATGATGATTCACAAAGTCCTTCAGGTATTTAATTTGCCAAATAAAACAATTATTTACTTATTATTTTTAATGCCGTGTTTATTCGTTCGGCACCGGATCCGTATGACTAATTGTTATTCGTCCGTCAAACAAGTGCATTGAGTCTTTGCGCTTCACAATAACGCTCCAAAGTTACACTTCACCCTTTGCCGTAAACACGGTAATGCTTCACGTCTGCAAAGAATTCTTTTTGTTTTAAGGAGTTAAGACTGCTTTCGAGCAATATCAAACTTCTTCTTATTGTCAATATTCTGTCAGGACAGCAGAAAGATGACTACAACAATAATATTTATATGATTTGGCCAATTTTGGACAACTCAAATGCAATTTTTTCATTCAATATAAAAATTTACAAAGATGAAGTAAGGCTAAACTTACAAACTTTTTGGCTGTGTGGCATAATTTGGGTCCACCCCTGCTTAATTTTCTTCAAAAACTTTGAAAATATTAGGGGTAGATAGTCACACCGCATTTGCACCCCCTGATGTTAAGGAAAACTACTGCAGAAAAAAGTCCTGAAAATTTGGGAGAAAACTATAGTCTCCTCAATAAACAGGAAGAAGATACATTGACAAACCAGATCATGAACATGTGAAGCGCAAAGACTTACAGCGTACGTTTGCTGGACGAATAACATTTAGTCATACAGATCCGGTACCGGACGAATAAACAAGGCATATTTTTAATGCCACTATTGTTTTAGTATGACATTTTTTTTATTATCAAAACATACAATTTTAGAACTTAAACAAAGAACCCAAATTGAATTTTAATACGAGGGGTTAGGTGTAAAAAACATACAATTTCAAACCACCTCTAACTCAACACAGTAATTTTGGCTATATATTTAAATTAGATTAAAAATACATATGAAAAGACACAGAACAGGACAGAAATAAGAATAAAACAAGATTCAAACAACACATTTCACTACATGACACAAACATTTAAAGTGATTGGTGTAAATTATATGTCCAATTTGCATTCCAATTTGCATGCTGCAAAGAATCAGCTGAACAAACTCTTAAGGTATACTTATGTTAACTATCTGGATGTTTTTATTTTCATATATGTTTGGTTCCTTAGATGAAAGAATTGTAAGTAAAAAGCGTCCAATTGGTCCTGGCTCAGATGTTGTCACAAAACATGATGCAATTGTTTGTGGAAGGAAGAACACAAAAAATGTTGAAAATGTAGGTTGCTATATTCCCATCACTGCTTAGCATAGGCCCCATAGCATGCTGCATATAAAGGGATTTCAATGAATGTAGATGGATACTAGCTTGATTTATTAGTTGATTGATCAGTTTAGTTTGATTGATTTTATATAACTGTAAGAAGGGTGCCCTTCAACATTGCTTGTTTAAATGACTCACATAATTGAATCCAATACATTTCAGCAATAAAAATAGAGCTAAGCAAAATTCTTAAAAAGCAAAATTCTTTAAAAGCTTGCTTTTCCAAAGTTTAGAAAATAAATCTTGTTTATATACAAGATTTCATAGCACCCCTTTAATGCTTGCTTACACTTAATTATGAAGCTATCCCAGAGGTTTCCTTTTATAAAATCAATTCATTGTTGAAATGTTGCATTGCTATACAAGCCTTTTTCAAGGCTATCAAATGACATAGTAAGAGAGAACACAATAATTTTTTGACTCTCCAAAAGGACACAATTAGACAAGGAGAGGAGAATATTCATAATCATATTATTGTTATTTATAATCATATTCATTGGGATCATATAATCAATGAATGACATTTCACTTGTATGTATGTATGTATGTATGTATGTATGTATGTATGTATGTATGTATGTATGTATGTATGTATGTATGTATGTATGTATGTATGTATGTATGTATGTATGTATGTATGTATGTATGTATGTATGTATGTATGTATGTATGTATGTATGTATGTATGTATGTATGTATGTATGTATGTATGTATGTATGTATGTATGTATGTATGTATGTTTGTATGTATGTATGTATCATTTGCCATGATAAAAACGTATTTACAAGCTATTACATTAAATTAATGATTTAAAGATGAATACAATATATTAAATTACTATTACAATACTACTTATTAAATATAAGGTTAAAAACTTAAAAGGCACCCCTAATTACAGTGGCAGGGGTAGCATTAAAAAGGTCAATCCGACCTTATTTCCATAATGGTCCCCTTAGAGGTGTTGGTG
This sequence comes from Catostylus mosaicus, assembly GCA_964019065.1. Taxonomy (NCBI): domain Eukaryota; kingdom Metazoa; phylum Cnidaria; class Scyphozoa; order Rhizostomeae; family Catostylidae; genus Catostylus; species Catostylus mosaicus. Next base: position 629,986 of record OZ025189.1, on the reverse strand, counting down.
TACAAATCAAAATATAAGAATAGGAAAGTAGGTATGTCATGTCTTATTTCAGGCTTGATTCACACTTTTTTTTATTTTTCAGTTCCCACCTGCATTTGCAACTGGTGATGTTGCATCAAAATATCTTGATATCAAGCTACCTAATCATGTTTACAACTCATTAAAATTGCATTCAAAGAAGGAGGAGAAACATAGCCATAAAATTACTGAGAAGAAAGAACATTCAACTCATGTAAGTGGAATGCATTTATTAATCGATCATGGTTCTCATTGGTAACAGTATTTACCTTCAATTTTGTCTACACAATGTCAATTACCAATAAGTTAAAAACCTTTATCTAAGTATTGGTCAGGAGGATAGAATTGAGATTTTTGGTTGTGATTGTTAATTGCTCAACAGCCTCATTTTAACATTGTCACCAAATGTGAGACTAGAACCCAATAGGGGGGGATGACCACATTTTTAAAAAGGGTTTGATTCTGATAATACATCAAAAGTTAATTTCCCTTTGACCCATATTTGGGGTGCAAATGTTTGAGTTGGTCTTTTTCATTGGTTGTTAGTTGACCCTCCATACCCACACCTTATGTGAAAATGTGGCCACTGCCCCCCCTGAGGACTAGAATCTTACCATGCATAGGCGCTTGTCCTCTGTCTTGAAATGTGTTTTATTTTATATGTTCTTTTTATTTAAAAAAATTAAATTCTAATATCACTTTTGATTTTACTTATACTAAGTTCGCTTATATTTAGTTACAGGACCCTTTTTAAAACAGTGTGTTTTTTACCACTCAAAGTGCCATCCTGTATAAATATTCATTTTAATAATATATGATAATAATAATAAGTGACTATTAGCAGGAAATTGACTGGTTAATCTGATCAATTTGCTTCACCTTGAAATTCAGGATGATTGTTCTTTCGATGGTTGCCTTGAATGGTAACTTTCTTTTTACAACCAATTGATGTCATTTATAGAGAAACCAATCTAAAAGCAACTAATAAATTTGAATATGACAGTAAGCTACCTGAGCAAAAATCTTTTGTGTCTCCAAAGACTATGACACTATTTGTGACACCAACCATGTATAAATATAGTCATTTTATCTCTTCTTACTACCCATTGCTCTAAGTAACAGAAAAACGTATCAAAAAGCAACTGATGAATTTTAATATGACATTAACTGTTCGTAAGGTGCCTGAACACAAAATATTGTGTCCAAAGACTATGCAAGCAACCTTCATTTTCTAAATAATCTACAAAAATTTCATCATTTAAACATCCTGTCTGTATCTTTGTGTAGCAAAACTGCCACTTACTGGCCAGACAATGCAGGCATGTAATGTGACATTAAATGATGCTTGCACACAGAAAAGATGTTTAGTGTTTAAGCAAAGAGAGGAATACTCTTGATTATATTCTTGTCTATTATTCCTTCTCTTCTTCAATCAAAGGAACAAGCCTTGGATCCAAAGACAAGAATATTGCTGTATAAAATGGTGAACAGTGAAGTGTTGGATTCTATCAATGGTTGCATTAGTACTGGCAAAGAAGCTGTTGTTTTCCATGCTAAGGGTGGCATGTAAGTTGTTTTTACTCAATGTATATAGATCTTAATGTTACACCTTAACCATACCAGCCAGGGTATCAGGAAGGTTGGTGATTGGCAAGGTGAAAATACTGATACAGTACATGTTATGTTTGTATTGTGTTGGAGACCAGACCGCTGGAAGACCACACCCGCCCCCAGCCAATCTCCATCCTTTAGATAAGGCTGCCCAGGCTGTTGTTTTATGATTCATGCAGTTTTTAACAAGCAAACACTCTCCATGCCTTTCTAACTTTTGCGGGTTATTGCTTTTCTAAGTCGTATTCTTTGTGTTCCGCAACTTGCCTGTCGTCACAATCTTGCAAAAACCTTTGAATATTGTTACTTTTTTGGTTTTAGGTGCAATGATGAAGTATTTCCTTCAGAGTGTGCAATTAAAGTATACAAAACAACGCTGATTGAATTCAAGACTAGAGATAAATACATCAAGGATGATTTCCGGTTCCGTGACCGATTCAGCAAACAGAATCCAAGGAAAATTGTGCGACTCTGGGCAGAGAAGGAAATGCGTAATTTGAAAAGGTTTGATGTCATCAATTTCTTGATTAAGGCGTGGGACGTTGGTACTACAAAAATTCTATTAAATTCAGCAGAGAACAAGCCAAGAGATATTATCTTTTTAGGATAAAGGTGGAATTTACCTTTGTTTTAATGAGTGCTTCTTCCTCTGGGCCAAGACAATATTCAATTGTTTCGGATTCAAAGTTATACCACTTTTCATTTTTGAGACAATCACCCATGCGATAAGTACTAACATGACATCTGCCTCTCACCAATCAAGAGTGCTATAACTCAACTATGAGCTACTTTGCAACTATGGGGCTGTCATGTTACTCTGGAGATCAGATAAGAAGAATTATTCCTTATGAGAAATATTAGGATTAAACGTGCCTATCCTTGCCGTAATTATAACCCACTCTTTCTTTTTCATTTTATTTAATGTTTTGTTGAAAGTGTGCAATGGAAAGTTAAATTGTGGCACTGAAACTAAGTAAGAAGTACCTGAGACTGGTTAAGGTTGAATATTTTTCACGTCCTGGGAAAAGGATGCATGCAGGGCAGGAAACTGACCATGTTTTGGGGAATTTCGGACTAAAGGCAAAGATAGATATCAGTCTTGCCATCCTTACATGTTTTTATTACCCCTAGCTGAGTTTTAATGCAAAAGTCATCGTTTGATAATAATTATACCAGCGAACTTTATAAATACATAAGATATTAGTAGCCTAAAGAATAACAAGTTGTTTATATTTGCTTTTCTTTGCGACCTTGAAGTATCAAATATTAATTTTGTAAGTTTTTATCTGTTTTAGAATGCAAGAAAATGGAATCAATTGCCCCCAGGTTTTGTTGCTGAGAAAGCACATTCTTGTCATGAGTTTCATTGGCCACAATCAGAAGCCTGCCCCGAAGTTGAAAGTTGCAAAATTATCCGCGGCTGATCTTATTATTGCTTATGAACAATGTATTGAGGTGGGTGAATTTGCTATTCATTTTATCATTCTATACTTACTAGAATCTATCAGAATAAGCTCAACTTCAGCCCTTTTAAATGTTGTATCATAAAAACCAATATAAGAATCATACCAAGGATCTGGTATGGACTGTCCTTTCAAATTCAAAATAAAACATTTAATGATCCTGGATATACTATATCCAGAAAATCTTTAAAACACCATTTGCAGAGCTCACACAGCTCCAGTATTGCGATTTTGTAGAAATGTGCAGCTTCCAAGATACAATTTGGAGTACATTTAAAAACGGTTTTCTTATTCAGCGCTTTCCTGCGTATTTAGTTTACATAACCTTGAATATGTGCCTAATACTGCAAGTATTATGCTGAAAAGTGTAGTTTGAAGAGTGGCAAATAAATTTAGATTTCCATGAAGTTAGCTTACTGCTTTAGGATGCAGCTTGAATATGCATTTTGGGAAAAACTCGGAGAAAGTGCAAAAAAAGTGGAGAAATTGCAAAATCTTGGAGAAATTGCAAAACCATTTCACCAGCAGGACTTTTTTCTTTGCATTGCTTTTGTGAAGTCTTTGGGTTTTTTCAACAGATGATGCAGAAAATGTTCAAAGACTGCAACTTAGTTCATGCTGATTTGAGTGAATACAACATGTTATGGCATGATGATCAGTTATGGTTCATAGATGTCAGCCAATCAGTTGAGCCAACCCATCCACGTGCTTTGGAATTTCTCGCTAGGGATTGTGGCAATGTCGTTAATTTCTTCAAAAAATCTGGTGTAACTAGAGTGATGTCTGTCGAAGAACTTTTCCACCATGTTTCAGGACTTGAAATTTCAGGACAGAAAGAGGATTTCCTTAACCAGGTATTTATACTTCTATTTCTTGTTAGTTAGTTAAATTATTTTTGAAAGACAGATTGATTTTCATCCAAAGATTTGTGGTAAAATGGGATCCTTGGGTATAAGCTGGATTTTGTGAGCCTGATAAATCTCTGATGTTGTGAGCAATAAGTTTATATTTCTCGTAAACTATTACCCTCGGATAACAGATAGCTTTGCAAAATCAATACGAGTTGATTTTGGTATGATTGATCTACATAACTCGGAATGCTTGACCGGCAACTCACGTAATACTGAAAATGTTTCACGTTCGCCAAGTTAAACTTAGCAGTGCCTGTGAGAGTCAACGATGGCATCATGCCTTTAAATTTCCTTTCCTTAACCAATTCTGGAATCTGTCCTTATTTAACGATCAAACTGTGATTCGTGTTTAATGATCAAGTCCCTTTTCTGACTTGGACTCTTCAATCAGGAAATAGGCCATCAGTTGGTCAAGACAATAACCAATCATCGGCGCTGATCCTTTTCGGCCAATTTTTTTAATTTGTATTCTTTCGCTCTCTGGTCACAACCCCATTATCTCATATTGTGAGAAAACCCAAGCATTCTCAGCGTTTTCAGTTATTATTCCGCATTTTGTGCAAGTTTCAAGCTTGAATGATACCCAACACCGTTGCTACGATTACAAGAAAGTTGAATACATCAACACTGCATCATGCAAGACTTTTTTGCTTGAAGAATTATCTACCAGTTCTGTATCATCGTCATGTCATGTATATTTAACATCATCACAACAACAAACGTCTCAAAAGCTGTTTGTTGGTACATTCAATTTTTTGACTTGTGTCTCACTTAGCTGTCGATTACTAGTCCATGTAGTGGTGAACCCCCCACCCCTCCTGTCCTCTTTTCTTTTTCATTCTCTGTGTACATGTGAAAGACATCAGCATCCTTGTACATCATAATATTTTACCCCAATCAAAAACATATTATTGTATAGTACAGAGGCTGTAACCTCCATCTCACTCCATGCACTTTTTAATCCAACTAAAGTCATATAGATATAGACAGCCGGCTTGACCAGCAAAACAGGTCACGCCCGATAAAGTGGTTCTTTATTTTATTTTCTTATTCAAACTCGTGTATGGCATAGCGAGGCTTACAATAGAGACAAACGGCGTTCTTTTTTGCATCGTTTTCAAATCAACGTCGCAATCTTGCTTCAGCGTCGTACCATCGTTTGCCGTAATTTTGTTATCGAATGATATTTTAACAACAATCCTAAATAATTTTATCATAGATTCGCGATTTTGAACAGAATGAAGAACTGTTAACACATGGAATGACTAATAACATGAACAATTTTGAGTATTTTTTCAATCTACCAAAAAGAGACGATGATAGTGATAGCTTATCTGATAAAGAAGATACACAAAAGACTATGTGATATCATATTAGCATCTTAAATCAAATCTTAATAGCACAAACCTACAAATAAATTAAAAGGCTTTACTTCTACTATTTTGTGTTTTACTGTTATGTTTTGGTCAGTGATATGAATTTTGTTTTTCTCAACGCCATACCTTGTTGTTATTCATTTTACTTTAGAATTGTCCATCATGTCCACCATAATTTTGACAATGATCTTAGTTAAGTATTCTTCCTGAATTCTTAGCAAAGTTATAGCAAAAGCTGATAATATTCTCTAAAAAGTACGAAACTATTCAATTTTCAATGAAACGTTCTTCAAAGTTGGTTAGGCCTTTCGCTTCAGGATACAAGAAAGATCCTTGTTTTGCTACAGCGGACAATCTTCCTCATTCACAACTTGTTTTGAAGCATGGTAGCAAGAATTTAAGGCCATGATTTTAAAAAGATTAAACAGCTGTCTAAATAATGGCATGAAAGTAATGAGCTTCTGCTACAAATCGTCAAAAAGTAACCGCATAAACGAGTGTAGAGAAAGAGATTGGATTCAGGTTTTGGACTTTGAACTTCATGATAGACAGTTGTTTTGTATTCCAAACCCTACGAAAATCGTCGTCACAAATGCTTTTTTTTCTTAAGCCTTCCTGTCTTCAACCTCCTCAACAAACTGCTCTAACCTCACACTTGTCTTTTTTATACAGCTTCCCCTTCCCCACTTTATTGCTGGTCTTCCTACCTTTCGTTTCCCTGAAGCTGCCATGTCTTACGCTTTCTTGCAAACATTCCCTGCTTCTCTTCAGCTCATATTTTCATACCACCTTAACCTTGCTTGTTGACATTTCTTTTCCAATTCCACTGTTTCTAGTTCCCTTCTCACTTCATTTTTACCTTCATTTTTGCGTTATCAATTGGTTTACCCCCCCCCCTGGAAATTATTGTAAAAAGAGTAAGCACACTAGCGTGGCGGCTTAGTCGAAGGTGAGGACTTGATGGTAGCTTTGAGTTTCAGGGCAGGGCCTAGTTCAAAGATGGGGGTTTAGAAGGGGGGCCAATTCGAGCATAAACGAAAGAAATTATTTTTGGTTTTTTGTCTACCTCTATAATTCATATCTGGGATAAAGAACCTATAATTCGGTCGTTGGAAGAAATGCCAGATGCATTGTAAAGGAGATTCTCTGAGTTTCAAGAGGATTGCCTACTCACCTACGCCAATTAGTCAAGGAGAGTGCGATATAAACAACAACTTCTTTGTGCGCTTTTTTATTGCATGATATTAATGGATTATTATTTGCCAGTTGCAAATATTATAACGGCTTTCAATTAATTTACAGAACATTATAATTAACCTTGCGGAAATTTCTGGCCTCGTAACTCTGGAAATAACCACTGCAAGTATTCAAGACAAGGGCAGATTTAATTTTGATTAATAAGCTGAAACATAAAAGCATATAATATCAAGTTTTAAACTGTCAGTCAGAAAGATAAGTCTTGCAGCAAACTTTGTACATCTTGAGATGTTCCCTATATCCCTCAGAGTATGTACAAATGTTTTCCATTGTGGCATTTGACTGTCACCTTATGACCATGAGCCTCAAAGATAACTGTTTCACCATCTTTGATGATTTCTAAAATGCAAAGAAAAAAATCACTAATAGTATTTCTATTCCATGTCAAATTCTTCAAATGAGGAAGTCCCATCAGCCAAGATTGGGTGATTTCCAGGGGATCCTCATAGCTGTAGCCAGGACCGTCGAGAGGGGGGGTAGGGGGGTCGAAGGTCCGGGCCCGGGCCCGCAAAGGTTTTACTCAATAAAAAATTTGATTGCTTACTGGGGCCCGGTGCAATAAAGTACCCCGGCACCGCACTGGCTCTCGACGGCCCTGACAGTAGCGTAGACACTGGGCAAGGTGAGTTTAGAAGTAAGATACACAAATGTTTCTTCATTGGCCTTTTACAAAGAAACGAAGCGAAAGACTCCCCCCCCCCAACAAAGAAACACCCTTGGCTACCAATAGGTCTGACAAAATTACTTGAAAAAATCAAATATTGATAAGGGCAAAATGGAGATGCATAAATAGGCCATCTCTTGCGAAATCTGATAATAAATGTGACCAGAATTGGAACTAGTTTGATCTCGTTTCATAAAGGCCCTTGCTATCATCATCATCATCAACATCATCATCATCATCATCATCATCATCATCATCATCAACGTCATCATCATCATCATCATCAACATCATCATCATCATCAACATCATCATCATCATCATCATCATCATCATCATCATCATCATCAACGTCATTAGGAAACAACTGGAAAGAACCCTTACTTCCGATAAACATGCAATCCTTTCCCCTCTTAGACAGAGAATCTTTGCTAATTGAATCTTTAATATCAAACAAGACATCCAAATCATCATCTACGGTATCTTTCCAAGAGCTGTCATCCTTCCTATCCAAGGCACCATCCATTCTGTCATGTCTTTTGTCATCATCTCTTCTGTCATCATCTCTTCTGTCATCAGCTCTTTTGTCATCATCTCTTCTGTCATCATCTCTTCTGTCATCATCTCTTCTGTCATCAGCTCTTCTGTCATCATCTTTCTTGTCATCAGCTCTTCTGTCATCATCTCTTCTGTCATCATCTATTCTGTCATCAGCTCTTCTGTCATCATCTATTCTGTCATCATCTCTTCTGTCATCAGCTCTTCTGTCATCATCTCTTTTGTCATCATCTCTTTTGTCATCAGCTCTTCTGTCATCAGTTCTTCTGTTATCATCTATTCTGTCATCATCTATTCTGTCATCATCTCTTTTGTCATCATCTATTTTGTCATCATCTCTTCTGTCATCATCTTTTTTTTCATCATCTCTTCCTTCATCATCAGCTCTTCTGTCATCAGCTCTTCTGTCATCATCTCTTCTGTCATCATCTCTTCTGTCATCATCTCTTCTGTCATCATCTATTCTGTCATCAGCTCTTCTGTCATCAGCTCTTCTGTCATCAGCTCTTCTGTCTGCATCTCTTCTGTCATCATCTCTTCTGTCATCATCTCTTCTGTCATCAGCTCTTCTGTCATCAGCTCTTCTGTCATCAGCTCTTCTGTCATCATCTCTTCTGTCTACATCTTTTCTGTCAACATCTTTTCTGTCATCATCTTTTTTGTCATCATCTCTTCTGTCATCAGCTCTTCTGTCATCAGCTCTTCTGTCATCAGCTCTTTTGTCATCATCTCTTTTGTCATCATATTTTTTGTCATCATCTCTTCTGTCATCAGCTCTTCTGTCATCATCTCTTCTGTCATCATCTCTTCTGTCAACATCTTTTCGGTCATAATCCTTTTTGTCATCATTTTTTCTGTCAACATCTTTTTTGTCATCATCGTTTCTGTCAACATCTTTTTTGTCATCATCTTTTCTGTCATCATCTCTTCTGTCATCAGCTCTTTTGTCATCATCTCTTTTGTCATCATCTTTTCTGTCATCATCTTTTTTGTCATCATCTCTTTTGTCATCATCTCTTCTGACATCAGCTCTTCTGTCATCAGCTCTTCTGTCATCAGCTCTTCTGTCATCATCTCTTCTGTCATCATCTCTTCTGTCAACATCTTTTTTGTCATCATCTTTTTTATCATTATCTTTTCTGTCATCATCTTTTCTGTCATGATCCTTTTTGTCATCATCTCTTCTGTCATCAGCTCTTTTGTCATCATCTTTTCTGTCATCATCTTTTCTGTCATCATCTTTTTTGTCATCATCTCTTTTGTCATCAGCTCTTCTGTCTGCATCTTTTCTGTCATCAGCTCTTCTGTCATCAGCTCTTCTGTCATCAGCTCTTCTGTCATCATCTCTTCTGTCATCATCTCTTTTGTCATCATCTTTTCTGTCATCATCATTTTTGTCATCATCTCTTTTGTCATCATCTTTTCTGTCATGATCTATTCTGTAATCATCTATTCTGTCATCATCTTTTTTGTCATCATCTCTTTTGTCATCAGCTCTTCTGTCATCATCTATTCTGTCATCATCTCTTCTGTCATGATCCTTTTTGTCATCATCTCTTCTGTCATCAGCTCTTTTGTCATCATCTTTTCTGTCATCATCTTTTCTGTCATCATCTTTTTTGTCATCATCTCTTTTGTCATCAGCTCTTCTGTCTGCATCTTTTCTGTCATCAGCTCTTCTGTCATCAGCTCTTCTGTCATCAGCTCTTCTGTCATCATCTCTTCTGTCATCATCTCTTTTGTCATCATCTTTTCTGTCATCATCATTTTTGTCATCATCTCTTTTGTCATCATCTTTTCTGTCATGATCTATTCTGTAATCATCTATTCTGTCATCATCTTTTTTGTCATCATCTCTTTTGTCATCAGCTCTTCTGTCATCATCTATTCTGTCATCATCTCTTCTGTCATCAGCTCTTCTGTCATCAGCTCTTCTGTCATCATCTCTTCTGTCTATATCTTTTCTGTCAACATCTTTTCTGTCATCATCTTTTTTGTCATCGTCGTTTCTGTCATCATCTCTTCTGTCTACATCTTTTCTGTCATCATCTTTTTTGTCATCATCTCTTCTGTCATCAGCTCTTCTGTCATCAGCTCTTCTGTCATCAGCTCTTTTGTCATCATCTCTTTTGTCTACATCTTTTCTGTCAACATCTTTTCTGTCATCATCTTTTTTGTCATCAGCTCTTCTGTCATCATCTCTTCTGTCTACATCTTTTCTGTCATCATCTTTTTTGTCATCATCTCTTCTGTCATCAGCTCTTCTGTCATCATCTCTTCTGTCATCAGCTCTTCTGTCATCATCTCTTCTGTCATCAGCTCTTCTGTCATCATCTCTTCTGTCATCAGCTCTTCTGTCATCATCTTTTTTATCATCATCTCTTCTGTCATCAGCTCTTCTGTCATCATCTCTTCTGTCATCAGCTTTTCTGTCATCATCTCTTCTGTCATCAGCTCTTCTGTCATCATCTCTTCTGTCATCATCTCTTCTGTCATCATCTCTTCTGTCATCAGCTCTTCTGTCATCAGCTCTTCTGTCATCAGCTCTTCTGTCATCATCTCTTCTGTCTACATCTTTTCTGTCAACATCTTTTTTGTCATCATCTTTTTTGTCATCATCTCTTCTGTCATCAGCTCTTCTGTCATCAGCTCTTCTGTCATCAGCTCTTTTGTCATCATCTCTTTTGTCATCATATTTTTTGTCATCATCTCTTCTGTCATCAGCTCTTCTGTCATCATCTCTTCTGTCATCATCTCTTCTGTCAACATCTTTTCGGTCATAATCCTTTTTGTCATCATTTTTTCTGTCAACATCTTTTTTGTCATCATCGTTTCTGTCAACATCTTTTTTGTCATCATCTTTTCTGTCATCATCTCTTCTGTCATCAGCTCTTTTGTCATCATCTCTTTTGTCATCATCTTTTCTGTCATCATCTTTTCTGTCAACATCAATGATATCATGCACGACGATTCGCCTTGCGGCATCTTTTGAAATCACTCGACCGTGGCATACACAAATTGCAATGCAAAGTAGAAGAGGTGCCAGTAACTTCATTTTCGTTCCCTTTCTTTGACCTGAAATGAATTTTGCGAAACAGTCTTGTGCAATATTTTTAAGCAAACTATAAATGATAAAAACTAATCAACAATGTTTGATTATATATGTGTTTGATCGATTGACCTGTTTGGCAATTAGACAGCTGATGCGGCCCTAGGCCTCTGCCATTAGAACTTGTGTCGACTACCCACAGCTAGATCATCTGGGGAGCTTATCGAATGGGGTTCCAAACATTTGAATACTGTGAGGCGAACAGAAAGAGATGCTCACTTATTTAAGTACAGCATCCCCCCAAAGAAGCCCCATAAGCCTTCAAAATGTTTTGGAAAGCCCATGCAAAGCCTAAATGGATTGGACAATTTGTGAAACTCAACAATTTATGAGAGGTAATAACTCTCAGTATCTCTTGGAAAATTGCCATTTGTGTATTTGCATGTAACAAAAAATCATAAATGTTAACATTCTGTTATTGGTTTTATAAAATGACCCTCAGTAAATCCCCCTAAATCCGTAATAAGTGTATGTACATCTCCAACCCATTAGACAGGAGCCTCTTACAATCCACTCAAGTAGACCCTGTCTCTTTGTTTGTTTGTTCTATTCTTCGTTCTTTTATTTGGATTTTTGTTCATTTTTCCTGTCATTTGTTGTCGCGCTTCTTTACAAAACGTTTCTTGGAAGGAACCTTCAAGCGAAATTGTAACTGACATGATTTTGCTGAACATGCCACTCATAATAGTTGCTTTGCAGCGCACTTCAAACAACAGTTTCCATTACTTTTCTGGTTGAATTATCAACGTTGATTTAAGGGTTTCATTACTAGATCTAGTTAAAGAATACATATTCTTATCGTTGGTTTATCTAATCTTAGTTGATTTATTCTATGCCTTGCATCTTATTGTCAAGCTCGACATAACCATTTCACTTTCTTGACTCGGGAGTAAATTTAAATGCTCTAAGAATATAGACTTCTTTTAGCCATGAATGACAATATCTTGTCTGGTAAATAAGGTAAATAAGTCTAATTTCAATACGATCGTTGAGGGCCATTGAGGGTCGTTGAGGGTCATTGAAGGTCACTGAGGGTCATTGAAGGTCATTGAGGGACTTTTAAGATCGCTAACAGTCGCATCAAGTAGCTCCAAGTACTTTGATGTATGATGTTTTTGCCTATTATGACTGCCTTTATAGTCGTTGAGGGTCACTGTTGGTCTTTAAACGTTGCTAACGATCAAAGAAAACAAATCAAGGTTCCTTCAAATATGCTTTCATGTAGCCATGCTGTTGACGGTCTTCGAAAGTCAAAATGAGCCTTTGGCATTCATTGATTTCTTACTTTGACATTTCCTGATGGCAATTTTACATACCACTGATTATGAAAGGCATTTTACAGGCCTAACCGGCATTATAAAAGCAAGGCTTAAAAATCTATTAAAATACAAATGCTACATGATTCTTAATTTCTTAAACATTGAAAAAACCATGCGCAGCGTTCTACAAAATCTACTTACCCTAGTTCAATTCCCAGATGACAGACTGATGTCTGCGATAGTTTCTGGTAAATGGCAACTTTTCTCTCTTTGCATTCGTCTTTATTTCTTTTCATGAATTGTTAATTAAAAAAATTAACAAGTGTTTCCTTCCTATTTGAATATGCATACCGCCACTCATTCGCTTAAAATGGGATTCGCTGTCATGTAAAAGCAAAATATTCATTGTCAATTTGTTTATATTGATATAGGAAAAGTAATGAAAATAAATCTAGAATTGATGAAATATCTCGTAAACTGCTGCTTTTCGCTCGCTCAGTTTATTGCAATTTACATTTAGCACATGCCTTTGTGATTCGCTCAATCGACAGATTTTAGCAATATGTGTCGCTTTTTATAAGCAGGCTGTTGATACAAATCATGGGCATTCTAAAAAGAAACCACCCAGCTGTTTTTGATACAGAATTATGTTCGTTTTTTGCACAAAATTTGATGGCGGCGTCTTCTGTAGTGTGTCAAATTATTGATTATTTTTCGCTGGCTTGTTTTTCAGTTCTTTCCTTTGTCTTTTAACTCGTACATTTGCTTGTTCATTGCTTTTTTTTCGTTTTGTCATTAGCTCGTTAATATGTTCTTCCCTTCTTTCATTAGGTCGATAGTTTTATGTTCGTTTGTTCTTTGATCGCTTATTTTATTCTCTGTTAATTTCTTTTTTACTTTGTTTATTCGTTCGTTCCTTTTTTCGTTCCTTTGTTCGTTCGTTTTATCATTTGTTCGTTCTTTTAGTTTGTTCTTTTAGTTTGTTCGTTCTTTATCATTTGTTTGTTCGCTCGTTCATTTGTTCATTCATTTATTCGATCGTCCTCTTTATTCTTAAGTCATACTTCGATCCCAAAGTCGTTATTTTCTCATTCTAAAGCAGGATAGCAAACTTTCTTCGACTGGCTTTGAATTTTGATGAACAATCACACCAAAATTTTGATTAAGACTGTCTTCAGTCTACGTTAGGTGCAATTTTATGTCTCTATTGGGTTTCCGTGTAAGACATGTTTATATCTTCGTTATGTGACATTTTTGTTTTACCCCAGCTCAATACTTGAGGGTTATAGAACATGAAATAGCCGAAAACGTCGCGTGGCAAACATTAATGGGCGTGGTCCTAGGAAAACATTAGAAGGAGAACAAGTTTTGATTCTTTTTGAAGAAATACAGTAGATGCGAATGATTATCTTTCCCGAGCAACGTGACTTCACAATGGTCCACCGCAGGGTCGACCCTCTAATAAGGTCAATTCAAGTCACTTTCAACTCAGTCATTTCATTACATTTTTAATCATTTTCATTAAAGTCATGAGGCATTCATGCTATATTCATTAACTTGTACTACTATTTAGGTCACTGTAATGCGTGGATGCAAGTCATGTAGCATCGGCAGGGCCGAATCCAGTCATCTACGACCAGGGGGGCAAGAAAGACAAACTTTCCGACAATTTGCTGCAATACAATAGATCTATTATTAAAATTATTGTTTAAATCCGGTCAAATTTCCGACGAGATGACAGTTTGTGGCTCCACCCCCTCCAGCCCCCATTGGCTTCGGCCCTGAGCATGTGAACTTTGCCGTTTAATTTCGTTGCCATTTTTGAAGGTTATCCATGCAACATCAGATCTTTTGTCACGTTTAACGTCACGTCATGATATAGTTATTTATCGTGTACGTAACACTCGATCTTTAAAATATCAAATAAGTGTACTGCTTCCATCATCGCCCTCATAGAGGTTGAATTGACTGCTGAAAAAAATGATTAGGAGATCGGAAATATATATATCTCCGACAAAAAATTTATTGCTAGGTTATAGAAAATTCCAAGAGGTTTTCCCGAAAACCAGGGGTGAAGCATCAGCTGATAAAAAAGGGAGAAGTAAAACACAATCAAGATAAAAAAATTTGATATTTGCTGTTTACAACGGATTTTATAATGATTCTTTCACTCTTAGCTAATAACTAGATAAATCAAAGCTCAATAACTAGTTAAATACAATAATGAAATATGTCTGTAGCTACTGCGGTTATGAGAGATAGGGGGGTTAATGCTCCCCAATATATTGTTTAGATATAAGAAAAAATCCAGAAAAACTAAATTGAATCAAGATGTAAGATATTTATGACATCAACGATACAACGATGAAAATTAAATACTTAATTCGTATTAAAGTATATTAGAATACAAGAAATAAGTAGAATGAAATGAATATGTATCACAAATCAAGGAATCATACTTGTCGTTGATGACAACATAATATACCCCCTATAATCAGGGACACTTTTGTTAAAATACATAGTTTTAAGTTTGATATATATATATTTAAGTAACAAGAGAACACATGATTCTCTGATTCACAATATGTATTCGTATTCTCCGTTGTTACATGCAACTTGAACACTTCCAAAATCAGCAGTGGATCCATCTTCAATGACCCCTATAAAATAAAAGCATTGCACGTTTCAAATGTTTTCTTTAGCATTGCAATTTTATGATATACGTTGCGAAAGACTGCACGATACGAGATGTTTTACGATACTATAGGGTATATGATATGGCGTTATTTAGGGTACGACAAGCCGTATGATATGATATTATGTAGGGTACGGCATGCAGTATGATATGATATTATGTAGGGTACGGCATGCCGTATGTTATGACGTTATGTAGGGTACGGCATGCCGTATGATATAATGTTATGTACGGTACGAAATGCCGTATGATATGATATTATGTAGGGTACGACATGCTGTATGTTATGACGTTATGTAGGGTACGGCATGCCGTATGATATAATGTTATGTACGGTACGAAATGCCGTATGATATGATATTATGTAGGGTACGGCATGCCGTATGATATAATGTTATGTAGGGTACGGCATGCCGTATGATATGATATTATGTAGGGTACGACATGCCGTATGATATGACGTTATGTAGGGTAAGACATGCCGTATGATATGATATTATGTAGGGTACGGCATGCCGTATGATATAATGTTATGTAGGGTACGGCATGCCGTATGATATAATGTTATGTAGGGTACGGCATGCCGTATGATATGATATTATGTAGGGTACGGCATGCCGTATGATATGACGTTATGTACGGTACGACATGCCGTATGATATGATATTATGTAGGGTACGACATGCCGTATGATATGACGTTATGTAGGGTACGGCATGCCGTATGATATAATGTTATGTAGGGTACGACATGCCGTATGATACCATAGACTGTACGATTTGATAGACTGTGCGATACAATTGAATGTACCATACGATGTTGTCTGATACGATTGACCTTAATGCAAGACATATTGTAGCTAAGATACGATGTGACATGCCTTATGATATGTGCAATACTATACCCACGACATTTTGCGTGATAAAATGCACTGCACGGACATCAAGAACACATCATAGAAAACCTGTTTTAGATCGTGACATGTATGCACCATTTTTCAAATACAGCCGTATCGTAATTTAAATGTTCTTGCTATCAAATCATCCGATCTAACATATCGTACGGTTTATCGTATCGTTCTGTTAACTAAATCGCTCTGTATATTAATTATATCGTACAGTTATTGTATTGCACATTGTGTTGTTTCTGATAGCAAATCAACTCTAAATTGAACTGTCTAATAACACATCTCGCCTCATACACTGAATTATATTGCACACATCGTACAGTTAAGATTCGTATGCAATAAGTGGCATGCGATGAAAGGCAAAATAAAGAGTAATGGTACAGTAAAGACTTACGGCCTTACGACACCAGTCTTTAAACATTTAGATATTTCTTCTCTTATCTCTTAGCTGATATTTCTCTCTCTCTCTACACACTCCGTATGGCAATGAAAGGCCTTATCATATGAGGTCGGTTGAATAGTCTGGCTCGGCCAACCAAGATTCCGCTTTTGCCAAGAAGGAGCCCGATAAAGCGGGCTAAACTTTCTTTTAATTATAGTGAATCTGCACCTTCTTTTTCTTCCTATCAAGTTTAGATACACACGTGGTTTCTCTGCTCATCAAAACGGACTGAGAAGGTTTCAAGTGATAGCGAGCTCATTATAGCCGACTTAACCCAGCCAGTCTGCTAAACCGAGCTCATATGATTAGACCAAAGAGCAAAAGAGATTTTTTGTCGGCAGTTTCGTATAACCTTCTACAACCCACTGGTAGGATATAACCATCGACACCTTACGCTTCTGTCCCTAGACAGAATTTCAAAATTTTTCATTTTTATTTCAATTCACTTTTAATTCTTTTAATGAGGATAGCCCTTCAGCCGGAGCTGATTTTCAAGAGCCCTTCATTTTAAAACCTAACCCTAACCCTGTAATCCATGTAATTGAAATTAATAATATTAAAAATAACTTAAGTACAATATAAAGAATGCTAATGAAGGCATGAGATGTAAGTGAAGAACTGTTAATAAAATTGCAATAAAATGTAATAGATCAAATAATATAATTGTGCTCACTTCCAAAAAAGTTGCATGGTGCTCCCCTCTTTGGCATATGTTTTTTGGAACCTGGCTTCTTGCGATGCTGCGCAAAATTTTTTGCAATGTCTTTCGCGATATCCTTTGCAATGTCGGCAGCAATATCACGTGGTATGTCCTTGGCATCTTTTGCATCCTTTGCACTGCTTCTGCATTCGCAAAGGTATGCTAAAAATACCAAGGCAAGCACTATCTTGATGGAAATTGCCATGATTCGTAAACTGTGATTAAAAAAAATTAAATTTAAGTCAGTCAATTTTCTGGTTTATGTCTGTTTGGTATGCCGGTCAATTTTTGCCGAGACCTCACTTTCAACGTCAAAGCCCTCAAAAACCCGATTCGCTATCTCAGGAGAGCCGGGCTGGCCCGGCGAACAGAGATCCGCTTTTGCCAAGTGGGGGCCGGTACAGCTTGCTGAATTTTCTCCATGTGATAGCTCCAGCTCGGTAGAGCAGGTTTAAAATAATTATGGTGCGCCCTGCACCTTTTTCTTCTTTCGATTAAGAGTAAATAAACACGTTTGACGAGGTTTTTTAAAGTCGTCCAACCGGGCGCAGAAAGCTTCATGTGATAGCGAGCTGATTATTGAGGCTAAACCGGGCGAGTCCCGTCAACTGAGCTCTATGGGAAGGCACAAAGGGTTTGCTGAACAGCTTGTGCGAAAGGCCCAGACTGTGTTCCCTCCTAGATCTTCATAATCATAGACCTACACCTTAACCACTCCTCTTGTACACTGTAAAATCAAAATCATATCAAATAATGTCTATATTTCTTGCGGTTTAAATCAAGTTTTACAAAATGGTAGAGTTAACTGTCATAACTAATCACCCATTAAAGGTCACCTTTTCGTTTAAACTTGCACTGGGAATTTTCAACTACTTACATAGGATGAACATGAGATAAAGGCTTCCAAAATAGCTTTTCCTTGCTCTTAAAAGGGGCTTGACTCGAAAATTTTTCTGGGGAGAAGCCCCCAGACCCCCATTCTTCTTCCTTCATCCGATTTTAGCCCCCCTCATTTTCAGATTGTTCCCAGTCCCTGTCTATATGAATGTGTGTCTTCACCTGCCTCTTTCAAGCAATAAAATGGAAAGAATCGACAATCGTTGCGCTTTTAGGCTCAGGAACGGGAAACTGGAGAAATTTCTGAAAGTTAGAAACTGTGATTAAATAAAACTCGAACTTTTTATGACGCTTTATTCTATCATTTTTTGGGACTTTGGGCCTAAATATATATGTAAATCATATGTATGTAAATAAATCTATTCATATTTATACATTTGAACTCAACCGCTATGGGAAACTAGGATTTCTTCTTTTCAGTGCAAACAGGAGCATTACAAATTTTCAGCAAAAATCGTTAAAAATTGAAGCTTGAAACCATGTGGACTCGAACCAGGGTCTCCAGCTCAATGCAATTAATCGAATGCTTTATCAGATCAACTTAAAAGTGCATTATATACCGCCATCCTTTCTGATACCTTAAGATTTTGAATCCAAAGATAACATACAGTAGTTTAAAATCCAAAAGATAAGACAGAGAAAAGTGTATAGGTGCTTTGAATTCACAATGATTGAAAGCCTTTGGTAAGGTTATGCATTAGAAATATATTTGTTTTAATGAATACTTTTTATATAGGCCTACCTTTCTCTGACTTCTTCTTGACGCCAATCAAACAAACAACCTATGCTGCATTTCCATCAATCAATTGCAAATTTATGCAATTTTCACCAAAATCCTCTCCCCTGGTTCAATTTTTCTTGTCAATAGAACCACGCCAGCTGCATTTAGATTTTGGTTAATTTGAATTCAAAAGCCTCAAAATGACGCAAATTTTGATCAGAATTGATTGACTTTTTTGGGACTTTTTCACAAAAGTTGACAAATCGCCAGAAATCTCATACAAAATAATTGAAATAAATTGACTAATATTGCTAAAATCTTTTCAATTTTCATTTACCATGTGTTTCAAGTAAAATTGCTTTTAATAGAATAAACTACCTTTTGTTTTGATTTATGTCTCTATTTCTATTGGAAGTTTTTGGCATGGCTTGAATAAAAATTTGTAAAAAAATAGCTAAAAGATGTTTTAAATTGCAGTTATTTTTGATTCATTCCAGGGGCCAAACGAATTTGAATCAAATATATTCTTAGCATGTCCTTTCTATAAGAAAAAAGTAAACCTAAAAATTAATTTTTGAAGGAAAGAGGGACTCTGTGGAAAGACCATGTTTTTAACCTAAAACAACTTTATACGGTATTTGAGTGCTTTCCTGTCAGCATTAGATTGGAAATTTTGAACGTTTTTGGCCGAAATGAGCAATCTTTTAAGAAAGAGGGCGGGAGGGGAGGGGGGAAGGGGGCAATGCCTATCCAAAAAATGACCCTACTCTAGAGAACACTGAAGACTAACAGAAATTACGAAAAAGTAAGAAAACAAGTTAAAGAAAGAATTTAATGTTTGAATCAAAACCGTTAATACAACAAACAGCAATACAAAAATTAAATTGTTTCATTAATTGAAAAGGAACTTCAAATCATTAAATCGCCATGATATGCGACTAAAATGTCTCTCGTTATTTAGAAAACTCGTGACCACAGATACAAGAAAACAAATATGAAGGGTATTTGAAGAGGGTTCGTAGAACGACTTAAATGCAGCGAGTGATTAGTGATGGGTTGGATCTTTTTATCAAGTAAGAATCATGAATTGTTTGACGATGAAACAATTGGAGCGATCATATCGTTTACTTAAGCATTTTTGAAGTTTATTCACATTTACCTTATAGAAGGGCGTTATTGGTTTCTAAACTGAACGTAAAATGTCTAGATCAATCATCTTCTAACACTTATTACGTATAAGACGGATAGAAGTTGAAGAAGTGGAACAAGTAGAAATGCATTGTACATCCCTTTATCGCTACAAGTTTTTTATACGAGTGTTGGAATTGGTCCCAGCCTAAGTTTTTTAAAAAGATTTACTACCCTTACATTTTAAAATATCATGCAATTCTCAGAAATGTGATGTTTTCGACAAAATTTAGACTTGCATGGCTTGGGAAGAGAATTACTATTATAAATGATTGTGATTCTATAAAATTATTTCTGTGTGCTCATTTTGTTGTTCAAATATTGGAAATATCTAATAATACAAACTTCTAAAATTGAATGAAATAGTTAAATGTCATGCGTCAAGAATAAAAAAGGTCAGTTGATAAGTCAGCAAGCTCTTTACAAAAAAATCTTCCTGAGGGATGCCTCCGAAGAAACCTTTATCGGTGCAATCGCGGCTTTTTGATCATTATCACATTTGTTAAGAGATTGGGGCTTAATAGAGGGGGCTTGGATCAAATTGTTACTTTTAAAAGGGGGCTTTGCAGTGGTAGGGGCTTAGAAAAGCTCTTAGAGCATACGTATCGCCTGGTAAAAGGGGAAAGCTGATAATTATGAAATCATGATATCCATAGTTGCGCTGAAGAATTTAAATGCTATTCAAGATTAAAATCAAATTTAAGCAGTTATGCATAAGCAGCTGCAGCAAAGAAGTGTCTTCTGAGTAAAGAGTATCTTCTCTTAAGCCTTTATCTCCCGTGGGTTGTAAGCAACCCGGAATGGCTTTGGGGAATGGATGACAGAGCGATTGCTTGCTTGTGGTGGCACACCTTCACCTGGCGCTTTCTCTAGCTTGAACTGATGAAGAATTCTCGTCAAGAAGATAAAAATCTCCGTTCGTGCCAAGATCTCTCCCAAGCAGATTCTTCTCCCAGCTGAGAATGGCAAAAAGCTCAAGTAGCGATCAGGAATGAAGTTGCCTTGCTCATCAATCCATCTTTCTGGTTTGAAATCGAAAGGGTCTGCCCAGTGCTTTTCATCATGATGGATGGCCCAGTTGTTGAACAATACTTGTGTTCCTTTTGGTATGGCATAACCAGCCACAGTTGTTTCTGCCGTTGTCTTGTGGGGCACACCCAATGGAATCACTGATGAAATCCTCAATACTTCATTTATGACAGCACGAATGTATGGTAGCTGATCTCTGTCACTGAGACGTGGTTTCCTGTCAGGTCCAACGACCCTTGCGAGTTCATCAGCTGCTTTCTGCTGCGCTTCTGGGTTTCTTAACAGCAATAGATTGGCCCAGCGTAGTGATGTTGTTGTTGTTTCTGATCCAGCTGTGAAAGCATCGTGTAGAATCATCTCAATATGATCATCTGTTGGAAATTTGCGATCTTTCATTTCCAAGAATTCTTCTTTGGATGCTTCGGAGATCAGCGCATCCGTCAAGTCCCGGATGTTGTCTGGATCGAATGTCTCCTTGTGGTACTCAAGTTGCTTGCGTAGAATGACGTCACGAAGCTGGATTCCCGTATCAATCTTTTTGTAGCCTTCGTTGGGGAAAAATCGAAGCCAAGACAGGAAGGCGACTGCACGTGTATGGGAGAAGCCTTGTGTGATCAGAGTGTTGTATTGGACAACTTTCAGGAATTCTGGATCGTCTCTATCATAACGTTTTCCAAAGACAAGGGAGCATATAATGTTTATTACAGCGAGAGCTGTGAAACACAAAATAATTTGAAATGATATTAAACTCTACCGGGGTTTTTTTAAGCTAAATGATTATTTACAGGCAATAAGTGAGTGGAAATCAGCTAAAAATTCATTTGAAGAACGCGGGGTAATTGATAAGCAGAAGTTTTTACATGATACATAATTTATGTTGATTTCAACATTTTCATTGGATTTCAGGTTGCTTTCTTCCCTCTAGATTCGCAACTAGCTTTTAAAGCCTAATTAATTGCAGTTATAAACAGGACCTTTAAGAGTGTTTAAAACAAACAATCCGCCTAAACATAGTAAAAAGAGAGGGAGGATAAAAGGCTGAAGACATTCTATTTACTATGGCCTAAACGAACTTGAAATGAAACGAAAGGAAAGTTGGAAGTAAATCTTTTCTATGACTGTAAAGCTGACCAATAAATTTCGGCATCACGTTGCTGGTTGTTGGGGAGTCACCAGAAGAAGATAATTGACTATTCTGCACGGACTGTGTTTTCTTGGGGGCTACCACTATCTTACCCAATGGAATATGGGTGGGTCTGATACTCAGAGTACAACATTTGCACCAGGATAAGCTAAATCTAAAATGTTGTCTAAACCTTGACGCGTGTCAAAAAGTCGTGAATTTCGTTATTGAATTAAAGTGGGGCCAATTACGAAACTGTGGCTTCTGTCACTAGTCTAGCCGAAATCCTTGGTAGCAAATGAAATGCACTATTATCTCACCAATATCTTTATGAGGATCAAGTGGCTTCCCTTTCAACTGTTCAATTCTCTCGCATAAGTCATCAGCTTCGGCCTGAATTGAATCCTCCATTTTTTCCATCCCAGCACCATACAATTTCAATGATGAATGCGCAAGTTTTCTCAATGCTTGCCATGTCGGTCCATAGTCAGCAAAGGCAATATCCTTGAAACCCCGTGTGATTTTGCCAGCTGTGAATATATCCTGTGGTCGACCAGCATATTCAACTGCCTTTTTAACCAGTGCTTCTCTCGCTGGTTCAATTGCATTTACAACAACAACTCTCTTATGGCCTAAACTGACGCTAACAACATCACCGTATGTCTTGCTGAATTCCTTCAACGCCAAAAAGTTGGCATCTTTCAGTTGGTGGAGATTACCAATGAATGGAAGAGGAAAAGGCCCTGGTGGATAATTCTTGAGGCGCAGAACATGCACGATGTACTGAGAGAGCAAATACAAAAATGCGACTCCAGTGAAAAGCGACAGAAACACGACAATCATGATGGCAACCTTCAAAAGATAAAATTAACTTTAATACTACGATATCTAGAAGCCAGTTGTGGGGCTACAGGGCTGCATGGGGTAGGTAGTTACCCCCATTTTTCAAAGATATGGTAATGTAGATTCTTCTAAAATTTTTGGGAAGGGGTATCTGCTCACCTTCCTAAACTTTTCTAACGCATAATCATTGTTTTCAAAAAGGGCGTTTTCCAAAATCTGATGAACTTGGCCGAACCCCAATTATCATTTTACCGCACTACTAAATGAAGGTTAGTACCGCCGTTGCTATAAGCTAGAGCTTTTTATCCTTTTATTGATAAATCTTGTCTCATTTTGTCTCATTTCATTGTTCCCAGCTTAATTTACAAGAAACAACAGCAGTTGAACGGTAGTTTTATAATGGAACAGAAAGTAGACAGCACACTGGAAATAAGTAAGACGGGGAATTTATTAAGGAGCGGGGGTAGAGCACCCCTGTTTTAAAATTATATCATTAAATCAATTGTTTGAATTTTATAAACAGAGCTATAAAAACCTCCTGTCAATATGTGATGGAGAAAAAGGCTCATGAAATTCTCGTCTAGAATGAAAACTTATAGGTAAAGGGGGTGGGGCTGTTAAATGTCGAAAGAAATCCTTTTACGGAATTTCGCCCGCACAGATTTAACAGAACATATACCAATTAAAATGTGCTTGCTGTCTAATAAAACATAATCCTCGCAAGCCTGCTTTGCACCCAGGGCCGACATTTCGTGCTTCTCTTGGCAACGATGACGGCGCTTCTGGCCTCTTTAAATCGCCATCTGCCCTTTCAAAACTAAAAAGTACCCAGTTTGCAGCTAAAACCTGTCTTGCAGCGCATATTTTTGCCCCGCAAGGATATTGTAATGGTGGTGCTCCTAACTTGAAATTATGCTTAGTCACTCTCCTCCACAATTTCCTTTGGGGGTGTCTCTAACTTGAAATTATGCTTAGTCATTCTCCTCTACAATTACCTTTTGGGGTGCACCTGACTTGAAATTATGCTTAGTCATTCTCCTCCACAATTACCTATGGGGATGTCTCTAATTTGAAATTATGCTTAGTCATTCTCCTCCACAATTACCTATGGGGATGTCTCTAACTTGAAATTATGCTTTGTCATTCTCCTCCACAATAACTGATAAAAATGTTCTGTGTTGAAATCGTGCACAGACATTCTTATCCAAAATGGCCCATGCACCTTACTGTCCTAGTTACCTTTCTGTCCTTCCAAAACAAGGTTGCAATCCGTAACCAGGCCTGACATTGAACTTTGATGCTTAAACTTTAAACTCGGGAACGACAAATTGTATTTTGATTAATGTAGATGCAAATAAAACCACAACAAAGAGAAACAAAAAACCAGGAAGATATTGTAACCCGGAATATAAATATTTTATTATTATGCAAATTAGTGGGCTTTTCTAAATGTGTTATCTTTGCGAGATCAAAGTTTTGAAAAATACAATTTTAACTAAGCGAATAAACTCGACGAGAGGAACGGTATTGCCCCTATTGTAAAACCTTGAGTATTTTTACTGTGGAAAATGAGATCCATGTTCTCCTATCTTGCTCCCTTTTTAATGAATAGAGACATAAATTTCTAGAAAAAATCTACAAGACTTTCCCTAATACTGCCACATTAGATGAATTGAATATGTACCTTTGGCTAATGCGGATTACTTTACAGGAGGAGTTTTTATCAAAAAGTCATTTGAGCAATCCTGTAGCATTTCAAATTAATCTTTGATAACTTAGTGGTTTTAATATTTCTTTGCTTAACATTTAGCTTTGCATGTGGTAAAAATGTTAACCTTTAGTTATTTTTGCCTAGTTTTAAAAAATTTATGTCATCCGCTGTATAATTGTATGCAGTTAAGGGCCATTTCGGCCTTGAAACTTGAATTTGAAAAAAAAATACAGATCAGAAATGGTAGGTTGAACTGCCTGCCCTAGTCTTGCTTGATGAAAATGCTTGCAAAACAAAGAACTCTTTGCTTAACTTGAAAACATGCTTTGTGAATTTCTCTTATTCTTAGTTTTCATGCTGATACTTTTGAATGAAGGAATGGCTTAGGGCGCAAGTAAACAAAATCAACATTGCATTGCATCCATAAATACAAGCTCTTGTGCGGGTAAAATGTTGCCTAGGCCATGAAAACCTGCTTCTTGACTAACATAAAGAGAGAAATAAACACACGCACCTGCCTAAAATATTTGCTTGCTTGAACTTCGCCGAGCTTCGATCAATGCTTCTGATAATCAAAACACCACACTCTTCTGCTCAGCTGCAACCTTGTTTATGATAATCCAGACAATTGTTGTGTCTTTTATTTCAGTAATCGGATTCAGTCACGTGACGTCGCGACTTCTAAATTTGGTTTCTATTTTCATTTCCGATGGGCTTTGAAAAACTGCAAATAAATCTTGTGACACGAAAGCTTGGGGACAGTAGAAAAATCATGGGGTAACAAGGAAAGAGGGCGAAAATGAACAAAAGGGGATTCTAGGGTGAATGCTTGACAAAATGGAAATGATATGCTTTGAAGCCACTGCTTACCGAATTTGAAATTTTAAAAATATCACAAATTGAAATGTAATTTACTGAAAAAGGCCTTATCATAACCGGGCTGATCAAAGTTTGCGTCAAAGACATGTTGATAATAACTATGATAGATACAATACAAAGGGTAAGAATACGAATCAAATACAACAAGATCATAATATTTGCGATGTACATTTCTAACAATATCGAGTCTATGACAAATTTATAGAGGGAAATTTTTGCCCTCTCACCTGCCCCCACCTGTAAAATAGTATTGTATTGTAGCTCTAAATTTATTCTGCCTTTATGTTTTTATATATCTAAGCGAGAGGTAATTTTCATGCTGTTACTATTTATTTTAGACGTTGATTTATGACTTTACATAGATTTTTGTGAAGCAAAATTGTTTAGTACCGCCTAAAAATATTTCTTGAAAGTTTCCTCCCCCCCCACACATGTTTCATACCCCTGTCGAAAATCCTCCATCCAGTACCCAGGATTAAAAATGACCACTCCCTAAGATCTGAATACGTTTAACCAGCAAGATGGTTATAAATGGTTTTTAGCATCGCTCTTTGAGTGCTTTTTGTATAAACTCAATAAATCAATCCTAACGAATGAAATGGAAATAGCAAAAGCTCTTTATAAGACTCACAAATAAGATTATTTTAAAGCTTAAAGAATAACGTATTTATGAGGCAAACACATGGGAATAATTATAGCAATGAAAAGAACAGCAGAAAAGACATGAGGTTAATTAAGAAAAATAATCTTTGAATAACAAACGCTAACATGGAAGAAGAGAAAATGCTTGCAAAAGGTCGCAAATATCAAAGCGCAGGGGTAGATTCCTATTACTCCCCAGGTTGCTATATCTGTGTGGGCATTAATTGGAAGCAGAGATTGGATGGTCTCGGCCTACGGAGATGATACACAGAACACGAAAATGGAGTATGGGGTTGCATAGTTCAAAATAAAATCGTATGAAATTTATAATTCAGTTCATATTCATATCGATATTATAATCTATATTAATGGTAAATAAGCACTCGTTACAATTAATCTCAGAAACGAAGACTAAATTTTCTGTTTGTATAGACCAGTCGCGGCGCCAGCTTTCACCATATGGGAGGGTGAGATTATGATTGGCTTCGGCCACGCCCTTCAGAATTTGGGAAACGCTCTTTTGAAATACAATGGTACTGTTTTTAGAATAGTTTTGAAAGTTCAAATATTTTTGCGATTACTTTAAAAGACAGTATTTGACAAATAAACTAAACTTTATAAGGGCCTATACCCCTACCCCAAATATTTGACGAATCTACATTACCATATTTTTAGAAAAGTGTGGGAGGGGGTAATTACCCACCTCCAAACACCCCCATGGCCCCGTCACTGGTATAGACGGATATAAGTAGGTTTATTTATTTACAAAGTACCCTATACTGTGTTTTTAAACTGTAAATAGGTTCTTATCAACACAAAAAGCTTCTAAGGATAATAAGCGCTTTAATAAAACCTGTATATCTGGATCTTGTTAGACAACAAATTAGCATAAGAATAATATGAAATTTACAAACTAAATGGTTCCAAGGGGGGCTCCTTAAAGAGTGTGCGAAGGATACCTTTTCTTTATCTTTTCGGTATTTTGTAATCTTCCACACAGATTGGGAGGTATTCATTTGTTGTAACTGTGGGCAATGGGCGGTTTACAACGATTTTATTTACTTTATCTTCGGTATTCGTTTTCATTAACTTCAGTACTAAACCAAGTGACAATTTTCTAATGGTCATATGCATGGGCAGGCAATGAAATTCTTTCATCTCACACAAATTTCGATGATTTTCACCCGACACTCCTCAATGTATGTAAACCTCTGATAATGACCAAAAAGCAAACGGTAATAAACAACCGTTCAAGGAACCCCCTGGGATTCACTATTACCCGAGTTTCTATTAATGTCACAGGCCTATAAAATAGGACAGGCGACCAAAGGTGAAAGATTTATGTTCTATTGTTAGCAAGAGGCTACTCTTAATTTTCTCCAGGTCGCTATGGGTAATCACATGTAGCAGGATGCAGCCACAGACGGTGCTTATAGTTATGGAACATATATCCTTTGTGCTCCTGGGCAACTTTCCTGGTACAAACAAGTCCCCTCTCGACATTTGCCGCAATTGAGACAACCTTGCATACACAATGCTTTGCTCCAGTACCAGAACCTCGTAATGAAAACAAGCGGGATATTTAAAATGTACAAAATGGCGGCAAGTCAGTTCGTGTTTTGGGACGTTGAGTTGCAATCTAGCTTCAATCTTCAACCGGCTCAGGTTTTTTCCGTGGTTATGCATTCGCCGTATGTATTGATAAAACTGCTTTCAAACATCTGGTCTGTGTTTGGCTTCGTTGACTCATTCCTTGAATGGTACAAAAAGAAACTTTTGGTTATGATAGTCGAAGAAATATGAATAATATTTAATTTTTACCCCACAGCCAGGGCCGTTGCTATGGAGCGGGAGAGGGTGCGGGCGTCACAGCCCCTGAAAACGCTTCTGTCGGAAAATCTAAGCAGCCGAATGAAACAATAAATAAGTATATCACAAAGTCAAGTTCAATCGATTGTCAGCACACAGTCACAGTCAAAAGCTAGGCTGTAAGCTGTTGTTGTCAGTAAAGTTCACAGTTCTGTTGACCTGCTCATTTAATATTACTTACAGTAGGTTTGCCACGGCCAAGTGCAAGCAAAATTGCAGAACAAAACCTTTGGTGGGTCTAGGGCCACACCCTATAGAGTATGCCACAAAATTTGATTTAATTATTTCACAGTCAGCATCCCCAAGTAATGTTGGAAGCAATTTTTCAGAGAAATAAGCTTTAAATGGATTGAAAACTTACGATTGTTTGAATTCTGTCACCAAATTCTTCTTTGCATTTTTACGAATAATCTCATAATGTTTCCACAATATCTCCAATATCAATGTAGCACCTGCCACTACAATTCCTCCCAAAAGAACAGCATAAACTCCTGTCATTTGCTCAGCTGTTATCCTTCCATAATCATTACCTGTGTGCGAATTTTTAAAACATTATAGGGACCAAACAAGAGCCATGTGAATCGATTTTTTTTAATGTCATATGAATGGAAAGTAGCAACTGCAATGCATCTTTTTGTTGATGAAAATATTCTAAAATCAAATTGTTAGAAGTCTCTTTTTCTCAATTCACAGAAAAGCAGATGCAGTATTTGGGGCTATATGGGGGTAATACTCGGTGGCATCGTGGCAAGGGGGTATTGGCCCCTTCTTGTCAAAAAATTTGATTGGATTTGTTGCAAAATGTCAGGTTTAAATCATTCAGTCAGAAAAATTGCAGAATATACTTAAGTGTATTTAACTCTTACACGTACTGTTACTAATTCAGAACTGACTTGGAACAAAATTTTGTCAGAACCTCCCCCCCCCCCGAACCCAAATCTAATTCAGTGACATGTTGCAGATCAACCTTCCCCTCTTGAAAATGAACCCCCTTCAGCGATTACCTTTCCCTAAAAGAACCAACAGCTTTGGTGAATTCAGATTAAATTTGTTTTTTACCTGAATAATCCACATTGTCAGCACACTGGTTTGCATCTTCCCAATAATTTTTTCGTCTTACTTCAATAAATCCAGAATCTTGAAGTTTTATGATTTCAATTGAAAATAAATCATAAAGTGGCGAATTGAATGGAACAACAAATGCATAACTTCGAACAGGCAGGAAGCTGTTGACTGCAAATGAAAAAGTACTATTTTAAAGCATGAGAAGCCTCCTTTTTTCCCTGTATCAAATTCGTTCGTTCTTTCTTTCTTTCTTTCTTTCTTTCTTTCTTTCTTTCTTTCTTTCTTTCTTTCTTTCTTTCTTTCTTTCTTTCTTTCTTTCTTTCTTTCTTTCTTTCTTTCTTTCTTTCTTTCTTTCTTTCTTTCTTTCTTTCTTTCTTTCTTTCTTTCTTTCTTTCTTTCTTTCTTTCTTTCTTTCTTTCTTTCTTTCTTTCTTTCTTTCTTTCTTTCTTTCTTTCTTTCTTTCTTTCTTTCTTTCTTTCTTTCTTTCTTTCTTTCTTTCTTTCTTTTTCTTTACTCTATATAATGTTCAACATCAAAGCCTTTCAAGCATGTACTCTTTATCAAGAGGGCAACATAGAGACTAGAACAGTTTATCTATTATGCACTTAACAACAAGTAATCTAGCGAGTTCGCACAGACCGCATCTTGATCTTTCCATTTCCTATGATCGAAGGTTCCCCCCTCTAAGACGGTGCTACAAAAGGGTTGCAACATTGATAAATTTCAAACCTGCTACAAGATCACATGGCTTCTTATTTGCCAAATCCTCCAGAAATGGACTCTCTGATAGCAGTATCGTCGTCTTTTCAGTACTGTTTCTAATCTGTGCCATGCCTTCTTCAAAATAATGCACGAATGCATTGTGTGCTTCGATTTTCTCGTAAATCATTTGATGCGGTTGATACGTAGAAGTCTGCAGTTGCGTGTGAATGACGGAATGTTTGAAAATGAGGATATTGTAGTCCATTTTAGCGAGTGTTTCAAGGTCTTGGATTTCGTTGAATGATTTCTTAACTGTGAAGTAGGCAGCAAGATTGGCTGTGTATGATGACATTTGAATCAGGACAATGAACCAAAAGATGGCTATCAAGAAACGACCTGAAAATAAAAAAAATGGATCATCTACTACCACAAGAAGTTGCCACAATGTAAAAACACCGCATACAGAATTATCAAAAGAGGCTAGTTTCTATCAAATAGTGAGCTGTTTACCAATTACTTGCATGTTCATAACTTCAGAATAATCATTTTTTTCTTCGTGCCTCCAATCGAAGGTTTGTAGGAATCCTTTTCTAGTTGAAGATAACTCAAACCTTCTTTTGAGCACGCAAAATTTTAAATCTTAGAAATGCTATCCATCAATCTTCATGTAACTTTCCTTTTTCTAATGTTGTCGATTAGAGGCCGATATTGCCCGTATTCTATTTTTGCTAGGCCCCACTTGTATTGGAACAGTAAATGTAATGACTTCTTCATGCTGGATGTGCCTTTCTTATTGATGATCTTGCTATACCTCGAAGTGCTACTAATAGCAAATTCTCTTCACTTTCTGTGTACGTGGTTAGGGCTGTTGTAACCCAATCTCAAAAGGGGGAGTGTAAGATGAGGAATTTACTGACAAGGTAGGCGAGAGATATTCTGTAGGGTTTGGCCCTAAACCCTCCAAAGGTTTTGTTCACTGTTTGCCATTTTGCTTGAAGTGGCCGAGGCAAACCGAAGTAATTTTAAACAGATCAGTAGATATTACCGACAGCAACTGCTTGCAGCCGACAGATTTCTTTCAGGGGAATGTGGCACCCCCATGCCCCTTATAACGACGGTAGGTGGTTTTACATTGCAGGATCCACCGATCCTCAGAATACATTTAGATGCTGTCTACATTAATGCATTATAACAAAATCCCATCTTATGCTTACTAGAGACAGGTAAATTACAATTGAGGATTTAAGGGGCTTTTTATTCAAAATTAATTATCATTTTTATTCTCAAGCAGTATTCAAGTAGATGTGCCTAGGGCCTTTAGAAAAAGAATGAGACATACCACACGTTCTTCAAAAGAGACCCCCTAATTGTGATGGATCTTGAGCCTAAAGTTATTTTCAATCATTATTAAACAACTTAGCATGTGAGTTTGAGGTATTGCTACCTGAAATTTGTTTTTACTTGATTAATCCATCGACGTCATGTTAGAAAGGGAGACGCTTTAGCAAAGGGGTGATCTGGCCATGCTTTTGATTAATGCTTTTTATGGCTTATCTATCTCAACACTGTCAGTTTTATACCCCCCCCCCCTTCTTGAAAACTGGCAAAGTGAAGTAGTCACCACTGTATAGTTGTATTAGCACAGCATCTGCACTGGCACACCACAGCTAGATGATGAGTGCATCTTCAGGGGTATAGTGTTAAACATGCCTGATGAAAATTGGTATGTGACGACTAAAGTAGGAGCAGCATCTTTCTTAAGAATACGAATTTAGATCTACCTTTGATAGCAGCTATCAACGTTGTTTTGTTTCAAGCTTTACATTGTCTCATATTTGTGATGATTCTCCAAATAATATTGCAAGTACCAGTGACAGTGCAATCACAATGAATCATGGTTATTTAAATTTATTATATCTAATTATATTTATTATATAATATATAAATTTATTATATTTAATTTAATTATATTATATTTAAATTATATTTAAGTTATTCTATAAATTATTTTTTGATACTTACTTGGAAATGATTTTGGCGTGACAAAAGTTCCCTGGCGCAAAATACATCCCATTGTGAACCATAAACTGTTAAACAAACTGAATTCTTGTCCAGGTTTCCCTTCCTTTCTTTCCCGCCATTTTCTCCAGCCATGTGGCCCCACAAAATCAACGAAATAGATCGAAAGGGTAACAACGAAAATACTTGTTAAAATCGTCAGCCAGACATTTGTTGTGAAAGGCTCAAGGAATTGGGTGATGCTTGTTTTGGTAGTGACGGGTCTCTTCATCAAGTACGCAACATTTGCTTTCATAAATGGTTGTACAAATGTGATTATTTTTGACCTGATTTCATCAACTGTGAATGGAGCCAGGCCGAGATCAGCTTTCTGAAAATAGAAATCCTTTTCGATAACAAGTTTGAAAGACATAAAATCGGAGGGCAATGAACGCAATGGAGGGCATGATTATTCTACAAAGTGGGCAGTTTTACGGTTTGGGCAAATAGACTTCTAAAGGGCGAAAGTTCAATTCAATTCATTTCATATAGATATTCGAGCTTAATCACAAGCTATGCAAATCAATTAGAAAATTTCTAGATAAACTTTGGACACTTGGAAAACACCCTGGGGGGCTAACAAGCCAAGTGCCACCACCCTTCTAGCTCAAGAGCATACATTGACACCCTAAGGTCTTGTCTGGCCTGCGCAAATCCATTTCGATGCTTTCATAGTCATATTCGCAAGATACTTTTAACAAAGAATAGTTGTGATTGTAAATTTATAAAACTCCAGATGCTTACATCATAGAAGACATCTCCAACCATTCCAATCCATTTGCCATCATCAAATGAACCATACTCATCATCCTCTATTTCATAAATTGTGTATTCAAACTTCACTGATTGTTGTATAGCTTTCAGGATATCAATCAGAAATCCGCGGTATATTTTGCTTCCATTGCTCGTCTTCTCAATCCAAACAAATGGCGGATCCTAACAAATCAAATAATTTATGATGAAAAAATATTGAAACACTTAGTTGTAAAAGATAAATTGATTAAATTATAAAGTATGATTGCCCATATCATGCAACAGATGATTGTTCAATTCCTTCTTTACTGATCTTACAACTGATTAATTTGCTCATTCATTTATTCATTCGTTCATTAATTACTTGATTTATTCAGTCACTCATTCACCCATTTATTCACCCATTCTTTTATGTATGTTCATTAATTTCATGATAGATTGATTGATTTAGTTACTATCAGTGAATTAATTAATCAATTGATAAAGAGATAAGTAAATGAATACATGAATGAATTAATTCATTAATTCGTTCATTCATTTGTTCATTCATTCATTTATACCTTTTTTATTAACCCATCCATGCATTCGTTCATTTATTCATTCATTTATCTTTATTATGATTATGAAATAACAATATTAACTTACATGAATAGTCACAACTCTCAATGGTCTTTTCAAATTAAAATTCAAGTTTTCTTGCACCAAATTCTGTTTTATCAATGACCATAATTTTACAATTTTACTTCTCCTCCATCATTAGTTGCTGTCCCAATCTAAAAAAGAATTATTTGCATCAAAATCAATTCTTTATGTACAAGGAAACCCTAAACCAGGATGCAAAATGTCTTCCCTACGTTCAGCATTTCTCAGAATGTGAAATTTCTTTTAATAAAACATTGGATGTCGAAAGTGTAGCTTTATTTTCAATTTCGATGTGAATTTCATGGCAAGAACTATTTTGTGCATCATTTTAGAAGAGGAGATTGAAAAATTAAATGTATCTAAAACTTAACATGATTGCAATCCGTTTATGACAATAATTACTGAAAAATAATAAATTTATCAAAAATTTAAAAAAAATATTTGATCGATTGAACTTGACTTTGTAGTATACTTTATTTATTGTTTTATTTAGCTGCGCCAACCTTGTCAATTTTTAGAGCTGGAGAGTCACACTTGTGGTGGATACGCCCATTTTTGCCATATAACAATAATAATAATGGAAACTTTCATTAAAAATACAATAAAAGCTTAATGTATAGAAAATTTATTTGTGATTACCACTCTCCATAAAAGGGAATGTTAGTAAGCCTTAAAGCATGTTTACTATGTTTCTAACATTGTTTTTTGATAAAAGTTCCGAAATTGGGATGCTTTTTAACGATTGCAGAATGCCTTTTCCGTCATCATTCCTGCATATCAATCCTAGGGCGCTAATACTGTTTTCTCAAATGTTACTTTCTCGTACTTTCTCTTGAGATACATTGGATAATTATAATAATAATAATGATAATAATGATTGATAATACTTGTTGTAGTCAAAGAGAATTTCGATGAAGGAGTAAAGTGAAGCGGGCATAGTCCCCATACAGCTTGTACCCTACCCCATGCTTTCAATTGAATGACGCTGTTTTTTGTCTTAAATTTCATCGAAAGCAAAGTCGAATCACGTTTCTTCTTGCTTCAAAAGACTATCATAAGTGTTCTAAAAGCATAATATTTCAGTGTAACATATTTACCTGTTCAAATGTATTATTTCGCAGATTGAGAATTTCAAAATGAAACTCATCACCCGCTTGTTTAATACATTTTGTCATATTTTCATACTAGAATTAAGAAAAATCAGATTAAATAAATATTCAAAAAGGATAAAAAGTTGTAGTGCAAGGGTTGTTTGTAAGCATCAATGGTTTAGATAAGATGGTATGTTTGATGTATTTATAGGCTGTTATGGTCCCAGGGCTCCAAGTAGAACGGGCCTTGATGTCGGGGTCGTAGCAAAAGGGGATGTAATTGGCTTGATTCCCCCATAGGGTAATATTATTTTAAAAGTATTGATTCTTAGCCGTGTGAAAATATTATGTGGGTTACGATTCAATCCCATCCTGGATACCTCCTTGATAAGGGCAGCTGACGATGTCCTTGCCCAACTTAACTCAAATGTCAACATATATCTTGATTTTCTAGAGTGTTCATGTTTGCATTCTTTTAAAAAATTTTGATTATAGAAGTTATGGGATCCACAGGAGGGCTTAGTCATTGGAAATTATTCTGCATTTGAACTAGATTGATCACAAAACAAGAAAGAATCTAGATAAGACCAAGAAATAATTATCTGTTAATTCCTGATTTGTCAGGCAGATATGGTTAATGTCACCAACCAATTTATCCTTCAAACTTTCATTTTTCGCCAGGCTTGCTGCACAGTTCAGTAATCCTTCAGCGATGCTATACACTGCATTTGACAAAAGGATCTTCATCGTCTGAAAAAAGACAAGGGAATTGGAAACATCATAGGTAGGAAATTGTTATGTTATATTTTGTTATGTTTCTGTTTATTTCTTAAAATGCAACTTCATGATAATCTAAATTAAATTTTATCTTGGATAATTATTAAAGGGGCATGGATAGTGACGGGGCTGCCCCAAGTAGTTGTTGCTGGCCTCTATTTTTGGGCGTCCTTCATACAAAGTTCTGCATTAAAACAAGACGAAGATGCAACGTAATACGATATGGTTGTTTTGAATTTTATGTAAAAGATTGTGAAATGGGTGGCACAGAAAAACGTTTCTGGCAAGGTAAAAATATTAAGAGATGTTTAAATTGCATGAACATAAATGCTTGTACTTCTGATGTCATAGTTTTGAATGACATACAGTTTGGAGATGGTTTCGGTTTTGATTTTCCAATTCTTACTTTCATCAATATCAAAAATCGTTTAAAATTGGTTGGTACAGAAAAGCTTTTCTGAGGTAAAGAAAGTTTTAAAAACTTGTTGCATGTTTTAATTGCATGAAAATTAACGTCCATTGTCACAGTGCGGAATAATACGAAGGCTGAATCATAAATTGGGGACAAGACCTTGTGTTTGTAACTCAATGCCCCACGTGCATGGTGAATGCTTGTGATTATGCAGAGTTATAAATTAAGTTATTAAACAACATTTACATCTTCTCTCAGCAATTTTGAAGGCAGGCTATTATCTGTTGCCATGTTCTTGTTCAAAGTGTAATTAACTCTTAGACCAATGACAGTTTGTGATTCCAAAACATTTTCCAAAGTATGACTGCTTATCTGTAAAGATAGAATGCTCAGTTAATGGTTAAATACGTGCATTAAAGGTCGATGAAAACCGTCTGAATTCTACCAATAATCTGTTGACTTAGAACTAGATTTTTTGAATAGGAAAGAATAAGCTTTTTACTGCTTATTTACGCTCTCTTGAGGAGGGGATATGTGAGATCAGAATTTTAATCTGTTTACTCAGAATTTATTGTTCCACGAGGTTTACAAGGTACGTTTTATTGATCTGAAAGTAAATAGGTTATGTTGCTTGCAAAACTGTTTGCCTGGAAAATTAGATTAGTGATACTTACAAAAGTGCTTACTACAATTAAGGACATTATTATATGAATTGAAATAAATCTATAACCATGGGTTATCATTTATAAATACGCGAAATTGCTGCAGAGTCTAGCATACTTAAAATGCACGTTTGTCGTTCGACACTCATCACAGTATGGAAACTTCGGGTAATGACAGCTAAGGATAATGACAGATTACTATGTTTCTACTTTTAGTCTAATTTAAAGTTTTGCAGTAATATTGAGTTATTATCGACGGAGGTACTCTAAAGAAACTCTATCGTATGAAAGTATTCGGATAGATATTGAAAAATATTGTTTACATTATGTAGAGCGTTTTTTCGGCGAGTTGTTTAAGTTGATTTCAATTGATATTCTATTGTGTGATTGCTAAACGATGGACCCACAACTGTGTTTGTATTGCTTTTTTGAAAACTCTTTTTGTACATGTGAAAATAATCTTCATGATTGCATGAGACGTAACTCATACAAATTTTCATGAAAAGAGATTTTTACATTAGTTGTGAAGGGCAGCTCATCATGTTGTCAATTTGTAAACCTTTTTGCATTAAAGTTTGCCGCGCCCCTACGTACCAAGATTTGTCTGGAGATATATCTCTATGAAGCCCCCGGAGGTTTTTTAATTTTTTTGGTGTTAAGGGGGGGGGGGCTTAATAAAGAGGGGGAACTTAATAGAGCTTTTACAGTATTTGAACTGGCTAATATACAATCATAAAGAACATGTCAGTTTTTATGGGCCCACTAAAAGATAAAAGAAGGTAAGAGGAAATATTTAGATATATATTGAAGTAGAGAATTTAAATCGCACGCGACAGTGCTGATGATACGAGGATAGCTTTAATAAACTCTCATTTAACAGTATTCTTGAAGACTGCTTCCAGCTGCAACCCTTGCAAGACACGTGACTTACCGGATTGTGCAGAATTAACGAAGGGACGATCCTTGCATGTGATTTATTGACTGTTCTTATCTAGAAAATAAAAACTTAGTTTGCATTTAAATGATTGAGAGCAGAAGAAACGAAGAATTCAGATTAATTAGAAAGTGAATGCTGTTTACAAAATAAATCAAAAGTTATTTAAGGTCGTGTTAGCATCGTGGGAAACTTCATATGTTGCCAATTTTCATGTGAATGTTTTTGGCTAGGCCGATTGAGAGCATTTGAATTATCCGATTGAATGATGTATGCCTAGGAATTGGAATGAATTTGACAATTGTCCCAGGAATTACTGCTTAACCTTAACATTACTGCACTATTAGCATTTCTTGATTCATGGGTTTGTTCAAAATACTTTCATTAACCTTATCAGAGCAGAGAGATCATTGGAGAGGCTTTTGGGCTTTTTACTACAAACACATCATCCTCTTGCAGGGGTAAATAACTGCTACAGGGCACATATCATTACTCCAGGGTGATTTTCAGTGATCTACAATGATGACAGGGCAAGAAGTGAGCATTACAAAGTAACAGCGTCATCACTCCCCCAATACATTAGACTGTTCGTAATTCCAGCATGACACGACCTATAAGTAAACAAGAAAGCATGGAAAACGGAAAATCCTGAAAATCCGGAAAACGGTGATGATTCCCAAATTGGAATCCTGATTGTAAATGGCCAGTTCTATAATCATTTTCTTATGATATTTATCAGTCAATGTGTAATAATGATTCATGGATATTAAGGTGTGATTCGATAGAAACGCCTTTGATTTGACAAGAATATTAATGCATTGCATCGAGAGGATCATGAAAACCAAAACAAAATTTGATTGGCCCATTGCCGTATCCTCCTCTTTCCACCTCTCTCCTTTCTCTTTTCTCTCTTATCATTTATAATTTTTGTAAGACCATCACTGTAGCTCCAAATGGGGGAGGGGGGGAGGAGGAATTGCAATTTGTAAAAAGGCGTGGGATAATCTGTAGCTAAGGATGCATCTGTAAATTTGCACAATACCTATATATCATGGTCAATTTGGCTTCAGTATTTTTTTAATTTACCATTGAAGTTGGATATTTGAATACATTATTTGTTGTAATCTGCCTTGGTTTGATTTGTACGCAATTTCATATGCAAACTGATTGGGCTAGGGGGTTCCCAAGTTTCCCATATACCCCACATAGAACGCATACCCCGCATCCGTCGACTGTGACGTCATTTCAATCGCTGCAATGGGAGATCACATTCGCTTTTTCCTCATTCTGGGGGTACCTTTCATTCAACAAGATTCAAATGAATTCATTTATGCTAATAAGACGTATAAAATTTACCGTGTTTACGATTGGTTGCACGTGCCTTTCTTTGCACATCAGGATTACTGCGTGGATTGAGAAATTCCCAAATATATCAAGTTTTGCTTTTGCACTGCCTGTTAAAGAACCATTATCACTTATTTGAATCGGATACCCTTTTCTTTGACCAATTTTCCATGTTAAGTCCATGTAGTCTTTGAAACTGTTCACATCATCAGCTGCAAGCGAATGAAAGGTACAATTAGTAGATGATGGTTGGGGTTGACGGTGGGCGCTGAAGCTACGAAATTGGGCAAATGAAAGGGCATCTAAAGGGAATATTGGATTTCTCTTAGAATGTGAAGAGGTTAGAATAAGCTCTGTCATTTCTTTAGCAATGGTTTTTGAAATGGGATCTGGAAGAAATTGAATTTAGGACAATGATATTGCTATCATGATGCTTTCGCAGCGTAGATTCTCAGAAAGAACACAGGAGCCCAGCATTAAAAGTTCGTTGATATTCATTCAATCCATGCAAGTTACATGATGCAAACACGCTCGATAAATGTTACATGATTATCGCTATATCAGCCCACCGATCCCACCCTTTTACGTAATTAGTATGTTACAAAATCTCCAAATCTGATGGAAAACCTATAGAAAATCTATTCTGTTTTGTACATGGACGATATTCACATGTTACCTGATTTTGGGGCCTATCCTTACAACTGAAACATTAAAATTTGTTTTATTTCAGATAACAATGCACCCGCCAGCAATTTCAGAATCCCAAAGTGTAAATACTTATGAATGTAAAGTAGGATTTATCATCGTTATCTTCGTCATTGCCGTTGGTTTCATAAAAACGATCTTTTAGCAAATTCTTTCAATTTTGCCAAATTGGCCTGTTTTCTAAAGTTCCAATTTTGGCTTTTTCAATCAAGGCTGACTGCCCATGTTTTTGCCTTTTAATAGCAAGATTTGAGGAAATTAAATTTTTGGTCAAAATGGATATTCACTTGCTATTCAGCCCGAAATCGCCATTTATGTTGCTCTATTTATGTTTATGTTGCTCTATTTATAATGTCATTATCTTTGCGTACCATCATAAAGCACCACAATTTCATACCAATCCTGCCTTTCCAAAACCTCATTAATAATTTTCGAGAACGCCACACTTCTAGGCTCCCTCCATTTCATGCGGCCAGCTTCATTTCGGTTGTCATTCCCAGAGTACCCTCCACTTGACGTTGATATGATAGGGAGTTTGAGTAACTGCATGAAGCTAACAAATTTCTCAGCACAACCAAGTGATACAAGCAAAGTTGTCTTCTTATTTTGAATTTCGTTTCCTAAAAGGAGATATAGTTTTATCGTCATAATCATCATCATTAAAATTTCATTTAACGACACAAGGTTGATACAAATGTTTAAGGAATACAATTGTTTTTTCAAGGTCCAGGGAAATTGTTAACTTCCTCCGGACAAAAACAAGTCTGAAGGCAAACCTTCCTCACAAAACAAAAGAAAATAGGCATGGCTTGGGTTTGCCATAGCAGTTTCAATTGTTTTTGTTTTCAGAGAAATTTATGACAATACTCAGGATGATACTAGGATTTGCCCCACGGGGGCTAGGTTCCCCAATAGGGGGGCTTTATAGCCGAATAGAGGGATTTTTTCTGAGTTCAAGAGCACAATTTTTCCGTTATAACGATGCTATAGTGATCACAATGGTGCCGCCATATTGTTTGCCTTCTGTTTAACTTCAAGACGGCTGGAAGCAATCAAATATAAATTAATTAGTGTTCTGTT
Source organism: Catostylus mosaicus (assembly GCA_964019065.1). Classification (NCBI taxonomy): domain Eukaryota; kingdom Metazoa; phylum Cnidaria; class Scyphozoa; order Rhizostomeae; family Catostylidae; genus Catostylus; species Catostylus mosaicus. The sequence continues at coordinate 589,890 of OZ025189.1, read as the reverse complement.
CTTTTTGTTTTTTGTAATATTCTATTCTATTATACACAGTGTGAAGAAATTGACAAAATTGCCTTTAAATTTCAACTCTGAGCCCCCCCCCCCTCTTGGGAAATCAAATGTTGGCGCCTATGGTTTGTATGCCGACCTTCTTATAGGAAGAGCTCTTTTAATAAAGTACCAACTGCAAGTTAGACGTTGTTTTATCCACTTTTTAAATTCAGGTTGGTGCACTGCTAAACAAAAACTGCAGCAACTCACCAAGTTTTATGAACTCATTGTCTTTTGCACATGTTAGAAAATAGAGATTTATCTTCATTGAAGTAGATTTTTTAATTTCAACTTGTCTTGTCACATTTCGCATGATCTCCATTTCGGTTTGGGATAAATACTGTGCAGCGATCCCTGTTGATAAGAAACATCATCATCATCATCATCATCATCATCATCATCATCATCATCATCATCATCATCATCATCATCATCACCATCATCATCATCATCATCATCATCACCATCATCATCACCATCATCATCACCATCATCACCATCATCATCATCATCATCACCATCATCATCATCATCATCATCATCATCATCATCATCAACATCATCATCATCATCATCATCGTCATCATCAACATCATCATTATCATCAACATCATCATTATCATCATCATCATCATCATCATCATTAGCATCATCATCATCGTAATCATCATCATCATCACCACCATCATCATCATCATCACCATCATCAATATCATCATCATTATCATCATTATCATCATCATCATCATCATCATTAGCATCATCATCATCGTAATCATCATCATCATCATCACCACCATCATCATCATCATCATCATCATCATCATCATCATCATCACCATCATCATCATCATCACCATCATCATCATCATTAGCATCATCATCATCATTAGCATCATCATCATCATTAGCATCATCATCATCGTAATCATCATCATCATCGTAATAATAATCGAATCATTTTATTGATATTCAATCTAAAATACCATTACAAAACTCGATATTACATAGGTAGTGTATTACTTGACTTGTCTGACGTCACATAATTAAAGTGAATAAGAAGAGTTATATTAATACCTGAAGAAAAAAGTAATAATGAAATAGATAAGCTAAAATGAATTAAAGTAAAATGGAATAAAAAGGAAGAGCAACGCTAGTAAGATGTGATCGTATGCAGTTTGTCATGGTAGTAGAGGAGATGTTCAGGATTTGTCTATTGCTTGTCACGCATACAAAAGATATAATATGTAGTACGAATGGATAGAGTAATGAGCATTATGAATTTTGGGTGCTTTTTGTCTATGTCTAATTCTTGTAACATGAATATTAAAAGTATCAGAAGAGTTTTCGAATATTCCCAAGCTGCTAGTAGAAACATGAACAAGACTGAATTTGTGATAATCGCATTGTTATAGGCTATAAAGACCCTTCACATTTCATTCAAGAAGAAGATGGTGTTTTTTTACTTTTTCGATATACATTGTTGTTGAGATTGGTCTCAAAACCAACGCTTGCCACGATAATCACAACCAGCATCACCAAAAAATTTCAATTTATATTTCAAATCAAAGCGAATACTTTTCTGTAAAAAGTTCTTACTTACCAACATTGATGACGTCATTTCCATAACAAGGATAGTACGATAGTGAAAACATCACAAAAACAATTATCCAAAACTTCATTGTTGTTGCTTTTGTTTATTATGCAATCTAATGACTTATGAATGAAAAGCTGATGCTTGCATTTAAACAAATCAATGGACTAAAAAATAACAAATATATTATAAAGATAGATATTTTAATGACTTGGATGTTTTATTTGTTTTCGGGCAAAATTGCTATGAACAAACAGTCAAAACTAGATAAAATTGCTAGCCCAATAAGTGCACGTCGTGTTCAGTAGCTTCTGCAGGTTTAAGTATAAATGTTTCTCTTGGGTACCGTGCCAAAGTCTGATTCTGGCTACTATAACTCTGACACAATCATTGTATCCACCCGTCACACAATACGCCCATTGCGTCACATTCAATATCTATTCATTAATTTTGAATACTGTGTTCACACAACACCTAAAGGTTATGGCTAGCCCAATAATAATTAGTCGTGTTCAGCAGCTTCTGCAAGTACAAATTTGTCGTGAAAAGATCTGAAGTTGGGTACAATGACACTGTAATGATTACTGGTACCAGCCTCTACAAAACACCCATTGCAATGCATCCATCAATTTTGAATACTGTATTTACTCAAAACATAATGATAATGTAATGTCTAGCCTAAGTTGCAATCCATGCTTGATGCCTCAACGTATTTCATTTTAAATCTTCTTTTTGATTACTGTGCCAAAGCCTGATT